>CAXHJY010000708.1:127500-130000 GCA_964016885.1 Eledone cirrhosa
AATTGTAATTTACTACTTATAAACACTGTTTATAATCTGACCTTTACAATTCAAAGTCATTGTGCAGTTGCCTATGTAAATATACGCTCACTTGCAAGCTTTGAAAATCTTGAGTTCTTTTAGGACAAAAATGAAAGAAAATATATAAATAAAATAAAAACAAAACAAAACAAAACGCAATATAAGGAATTCAGTTCATTATTGTAATGTTGACAATCTGGTAAATCCCTTTAGAATTTCAATATCAGATATAACCGGTTTCATGTTGCATGAATTCTAAAGCCCTAGAGACAGGACGAGATACAACTCGACGGTTGTTCTGTCTACAAGACAGCTGCAGAAACTCTCTATGGATAAAGTTAACAAAGATAATCTTTTTAGTTTTATTTTTTTTATCATAAGGACTCCTGCGGCCAGTTGCTTATCTCTTAGTCTGTAGCATTAAGCGGATACATTGCCGCTCGCTGATCTTGGATAAATATTGATTTCTAATTTTTCCATAGGTGTACAGATTTTGGGGGAGGATGTACAAGTTATAGTTGATATTATCGATTCGAAGGACTTGACTGGAATTTTATTTCATCGACAATATCAATTCCGTTGGGATTTGAAATCGGAAGTAGTTTCATACCGCAACATTTTTAGTTTGACGCTTTACCAATTTTGCCAGCCCACCATCTTATTTTAAATGACTAGTAATTTCCAATATAAAAAAATGTCCAAGAGATGTCTTCTTCATGAAGAACAAATAGTTATGTGTGGATCAACATACTTAATATAATGAGCTAAAATAATTGATAGTTTATTGAACTTACACCAGTAAGGAGAAGAAAAGACATTATTGTTAATGACAATTCGAGTCAAGAAAAGCAAGAGAGAGAACTCTGGAATTTAAATTGACTAAAAATTACATGGAAACATTTCTTAGGGAGGTTGTCTGATCTTTGATAAATGCAGCGACAACTCCGGATATATTTCAGCCTCATTAGACATTCTCCGCGAAGTATTGTTTAACACGTGTCTTCGAACGATGGTGCATAGGTGGGTGTTATAAGCGAATTAATTAACCCCCCCCCCCCCCACTGCTTGACTGAGACATGGTGTGTCGATTCCGGTGTAATAAAACGAAAACATCGCCCTAGGTAGAATTTGAACTCAGAATATGAAGAGGTTGAAGTAAATACCACGATACGTTGTTCAGTGAGTCACGTGACAGTTTCGGAAGCTCCACCATTCTGTTTTAGATTGAGATTGATAGCGAAACAAATAATAATAAACCAAATTCACACACGCGCGCGCACTCACCTCACATATACGCGCATACACTTATATTATCTGTGTGTGTGTGTGTGTGTGCGTGCGTGCGTGTGTGTGTGTGCGTGTGTGTGTGTGTATATATATAGTTTAAAAAACGAAAATAGTTTTAAAAAAAGGAAATGCCTATTGCTCCGGAGGAACAATGGGCATTCCTTATATACTTGTAATGTATACCGCTTGGGCCAGGGGAAGACCACTCTGATTTCCTTCCAGAGTGCTTCGCTGATGTGGAGCTTTTCTTTTGGTGTTTCAGCTCTACTCCTGAGTTGGTTCATACCCAGAGCTTGGTTTCTGAGTGGGTCATTGTGAGTCTCTCTCAAGGACTCCTCCACTCCACGTCTTCTCTGGAGCTGGTCAGTCTCCCGGATTTCGCTTCCCTGACAGCGATCTGGTGAATTAAAAGGGATTTTTTTAAAAATAAATTTTCCTTTCCCTCTCTCTCCCCTGCTTCCGAGTTCTTTCTGCTCTTCGAAGTCTGTAGAGACGTTCTCAGGGTTGACCCTTAGATCCTTGATGCCTGTTCTTTCGCTGCCAGGAGTTACCTTGAAC
This sequence comes from Eledone cirrhosa, assembly GCA_964016885.1. NCBI lineage: Eukaryota > Metazoa > Mollusca > Cephalopoda > Octopoda > Eledonidae > Eledone > Eledone cirrhosa. The sequence continues at coordinate 129,367 of CAXHJY010000708.1, forward strand.
TGCTTATTGAGAGCTTTGATTTCTTCTCTCATGCTGCGGATTTCCGTTCCCCTTCTATTGTGTTGCTTTGGAGTGTTGATGACATTCATCTCGTTCTCTATTCCAAAGCGCTTCCTTGCTAGATTATATGTTATTACTGTGAGGACTTTCCGCCCAGACGTCCCTAGGTCTTCATCTAACTAGTGCCATCGCTTGGTATCACTCATTTTGGGCTATTTGATGCGTTCTCTCATAGAGTGGGTTTCGCCCCCATGGGTGGCATCAAGTAAGTTCCTCCTGAGGATTTCAGGGGACACAGGTACTGGGAGATCTTCAGTTCCGTGGGATGTTTCCTGCCAAGAGTTCTCCTACTACGACTGTGGGTTGCTCGCGTGACTCCTCAGTTTCACATATGGTCCTGGCATGGTGACACTTTACTACCAATACCTTCCCAGTAAAATTGTTTTTGGGATCTGTTTCTGCGTCTGTAATTCATTCCTTGTCGTTGATATCATATCCGCCCTGTTGAGTCTCTTATTCTGCCCCCCCCCCCCCCGCCTTGGGAGACTCAGGGGGTATTTCTTGCTTTTACACTTCGTAACTTCGGTGCCCTCTTGTGAGGGATGTATATGAGGTTACTGGCCTCCTACACCCC
>CAXHJY010000708.1:137500-190000 GCA_964016885.1 Eledone cirrhosa
CCTGGTCCACCATATAACCTCTTTCGCAACTGCCACCAGACAGGAAAATTTCCTGCTCTTCCTGACCTAAGGAAGGTGGCGGCTCGATCTTCACTATGGACTCGGCCGATAGCCGGATTCGTTCCACACGCGACAGTAGCTGTTCGACATAACTCCACAAGTCAGTAATGCACGGACATTGGACAAGTGCGTGCAGAACGGTTTCGTCGTTCTGTGCGCATCTTGGGCAGGTCCGTCTGACAGCACTTCCGTGCCTGTAGAGTTTATCCCGAACCGGCAGTGCCCCCCGGTAGCACTGCCAAGCGAGGGATTTCTGGAAATTGTCCATCGTCCCCGGCTCAAAAGTCCTCCGGTACAGACTGGTCAGTTCGACTTCGTCGAGGCCCAAAGCTTCTCCGAGTGCGTCATCGCACTTGCCCACCACTAATCCTCTATAGAACTCGAGAGTGGAAGTTCCACTGATCGCATTGCCCGCTTGGTAGAGGGCAGTGAGTGCCTGGAAACATTCCAGGTGCCAGTCACCCAGTCTCGGTCTCTTCTTGACCCAGGACTGCAGCTCAGTCAAAGAAATGAGCTGCGGAAAGGCCTGTCTGATAAACGGCGACCATACCTGTTCACCATTGAGGCAGAATATCTGGAGATGTCGCAGCCTCAACGCATGTCTGCGCATCATTAGCCACGGCATGCCCAGCCCTCCGCGTAGAGGGTGCTGGCAGCAGATGGACCGCCTCACCAACGGAACTTGTCCCCTCCACAAGAATTTGAAGAGGAGCCGTTCCAACTTGACGAGGCGCGGACGGGGGCAAGGCACGACGGTTAGGCGGTAGTAGATGACGGACGCGATGTACGCATTCGCCACCTCCGCGCGACCTTTCAGTGATAGCTTCCTCCCAGCCCATTTTTGGGTGAGACTGGCTACTCTGCTCGTTACCTCGTCCCAATTCTTTTCCACCTGGAGGTCTGGTCCGAACCAAACCCCAAGCAACTTTACCGGTCCGTCCGTCCAGCGCCCCACGACGCTGTTGGACGGCATGGGCCTGCCTCTCCAGATTCCGAGCTGCAAGCCCACCGACTTTTCCGGGTTAAGTTTGGCTCCTGTCAACCTTTCATATTCCTTCAATAAGGTGCCGACCACCTCGATTTCTGAGGTGTTCGACACCATCACGGTGATGTCGTCCGCATAAGCCGACACCGCCTTTCCACGTCCCGGTTCGAGCGGGATGCCCTGCAACAGCTCCAGCTTCCGCAGTAAAGGCTCGAGAGTCAATACGTACAGAAGGGAAGAGAGAGGGCACCCTTGACGGACCGATCGGGAGAGCCGAAATGGTTCCGAGAGGTGGCTATTAACCTTGACCACCGAGCGTGTGCCGCTGTACATTGCAACGATCCAGCTTCTAAAGACAGAGCCGAAGCCAGCTGCTTTGAGGACAAACTCCAGATACCGATGGTCGACCCTATCGAATGCTTTCGATTGATCTAAATTGATCAGTGCCCCACCGAAGCCAGGTTTACACCCTACCCTCTCTATGATGTATCGCATGAGGTGGAGATTGTCGTGTATGGACCTGGCTGGGATTGCGCAAGTTTGCGCCTCCCCAACCAAATCCTCGACGACGAGCGCCAATCTCTTTGCTAACACCTTGGCCAAAATCTTAAACTCTGTGTTGAGCAGAGTTATGGGCCTGAAGTTGTCTAATGTATCCCTCTTGTTCTCGTCTTTCCTTATCAGCGTCACCACTCCCCTGCTCACAGAACTGGGAATACTCCCATTCTGCTGCCAGTTGCAGTAGAGTGCTTCGAGGAGTTCGGAGAACAAGTCTGGCATATTTACGTAAAGCTCGTAGGGCAGGCCATCCAAACCGGGTGACTTGCGCCTCATGCAGCCGACAAGGGCGTCCTGAATTTCGGCTGAAGTAATCGGCCTTTCGCAGCGCTCAGCGTCGACCGTCGAGATGCGCGGCAAGCCGTCAAGGTGGGGACTGAAATCCGCTACTCTCTCTGACTCGCCACTCTCCCTGAACAACCTAGCAAAGTGCTGGCGAAAGGCCTCACACATCCGCTTGGAATCGCTTATCTCGTGTCCGTCTCGGTCCGCCAAAGACCGAATTGTGGTTTTATTACCACGCTGCGCCTCCACCACGCGGGCCCATCGAACAGCTTTAGTTCCCTCGTTTCTCAGCGCACACGCCTTAGCTCTGACAATGCAACCTTCGTGTTTGGCATTGAAGAAATGGTCTAATGCCATTCTCGCCGCTAGCACGTCAGTTGCGATGCCACTACAAATAGCCTCGTCTAACTTATCTACCAGCTCCCCCTCCTTTCTATTTTTCTCTAACGCTAGTTCTTTGCTGAAGTCTATCGAAGTTACTCTAATCTCTCTTTTGAGAGCCCCCCACCATCTGTTGTTGATGATCCCCCCTGTCAACTTTTGCTTAACTAAATTGTTGACTCGGTCCCTGTAAGCGTTATGTGCCGGAAATGACATGTTCAGCTTCCAGTAACCCGGTCCTAACCTACGCGTTTTTTTTAGGTCGACCGTACAGATCACAAATTTGTGATCTGAATAGGCGACCGTTTTAAAAAGTGGACAGCCCACACTATTTCTATCTATTTTCCTAATGAAGATCCTGTCTATATACGATCTAGATGACCCATTCGGTTGGTCCATGTCCATACTGGCACATTGGGGAAATCTAGTCGATACCTGTCAGACAGTTGGAACTGGCTGAGTAGGTGCTTGAGGCTTTTGCACCCCCCGCTCCTATCGGCTACTCCCACACAATCCCAGCGTGCGTCTAAGATGCCATTCCAGTCCCCCGTTAACAGTAAAGGGCGAGACGTACCCATAAAGGTCTCCAGGCGCCTAAAGAAGTCAGGTCGTCCGGCCCCTGTAGGGGCATAGACGGCCAGCAGTCTAAAGGCACCACCTTCGCTACTGCTCACATCCAAGACCACCAACTTACCGTCCGGGTCCCGGAAGATCGACCTTACCTCGAGATCCAGTCCTTTCCTTAACAGCACTGCCACTCCACCCCCCATTCCCGGTCTGCTAACAGATGCGAAGATCTGATAGTCGTCGAAAATGGGGGCTAGTGCGCGCGTGTCGGAAATTCTGGTCTCGTTTGCGGCAATCACATCCATTTCCAGCGACCGGAGGTCGTTGAGCAGGCGACCCTGCTTCCAGGGTGACCCCAGGCCGCGAACATTTAAACTTCCTACTCTTAATATGGCCATATTGGTAAGCTAAGAGAGAGAGAGGGAAGCTTTACTTACCTCCCGGGTCTTGTGAAGGTCGGGTGGTTCGACCTCCATGGTTGGTGGACTTTCTTTTGGGAACCCCTTTAAAAGTCTTGATGTGGGTTTCACATTCGGGGTTCCCACGTCTTGAGGAAAGCTCTCTCGAATTTCTTTAAAGGAATTGAGTGACATTCGGACCAGAAGCAAATCTTCTGGCACGCAAAATGTGCTCATTTCAAAAATCTCTCCCTCTGTTTGAATGTCCTCGCTTCGCGCTAAGAGGGCCATCAGTTTATCGTTTGCCCTTCTGACAAGCACGAAGTTTTTAACATTTTGTTGGTGTGGTTTTATTTGTTTTCGTTTTGGTGAAGGTGGTGGCGAAGGTTTTGGTGGTGTTGTTTCGGGTATGTCTATGTTTGTTGCAGGTGTGGTGTCTGCAATTTCAGGTATTTGTGTGTTTATTTGTACTTGTGTTTGTTTAGGTTGTTTGCGTTTCGGGGATTGTGGAGGTGGTGTCGATGTAGCTGTTGGTGATGATGTTATTGGGGAAGTGTTTGCGTTAGTGGTGTCTGTATTTTTTGTTGTGTGTGTTTTCGTGTTTTGTTGGGGCTTTTTTTTTTTTTGAGTTTTCTCTGTTTTTTTGCACTTTTGGGTGTTCTTTCATCTTCGCTGCTGGAAGACAAAAGGGCTGTGTCTGTGAGTGTCTCTGTGTCTGTGTGTGCGTTTATTGTTTTGTCTATGTGTATAATTGGGGGGGGGGGGAGTGGGAGAGCTTTCCTCGTTTTCTCCTTGGATTGGTTTTGGTGTTGGTGGTGATCCGGCTGCTTTTGATGTTGGTGTCCGTGTTTTTGTTGATGTTGTTTTTGGTGGTGGTTGTGGTGGTGCAGCTTTCCGTGCTGACACTGGCGTTGGCAACAAAGGAGGTTTGCGACCCCCTGCATTTTTGCGCTGAGGGCAGAAGGCTTGAAGATGCGTTGCTTCCTCGCAGACAAAGCAGCGTGGCCTTCTTCCATCAATCATTAGTTGGATTGTTGTCCCATCCTGCAGGCGGGCAAAATCCGGGATGTTATTCATATCCTCCAGTTTCATTTGGAGAAGAATCTCCAAATCCATTCCGGACCAGTCCTCTCTCTCTGTCCTTTTGATGTCTAGGAGGGCAGTGTCTGTCCCCTCCTCGATTACGCATCCCAGCAGCCACCATATGTTCATTCCTGGTGGGATGCTGGGAATGCGTACCTTCACTGTCCTTTTACCCATATAGGACGGATGCATGATAATGCGTTCCGTTCTGCAGGGGGTCACCGAGTGCTTAATAGCGAGGGCCTCGGTTTTGAACAGTACCGAGATGGTACCGAACTGTTTGCCTCTTGCTTTTTACTCTATGTTACTTCCGATGTACTCCAAAGCAGCCTCTACCTCTGCTTGGCTCGCAAGTTCCACTTTTCGTGTCTGCACCGAAATACATCGAAAGAGCACCGCCCTCCTTTGCATGGCCGCTATTTCCCCGTCGGGGATGGTCAGGTTTGCCCAGGACTTCTCCCGTTTAATTAGCCTCCACGCTTTGGCCAACTGTTCGTCTTTATCGCTAATATCAATATCAATATTCAATAAGCGCTTTGTTTTTGCTGCTGCTGCAGCAAATGTGGTGTTTCTGATGCTCTTATTGTTGTTGTTGTCATTCTTGCTGTTGCCACCGCCATCCTTGTTTACATTGAAGCTGTCGGTGTTATTGTCGTTATTGCTCTGAGTTGTTGTTGTGGTGGTGGTGGCGGTGATGGTGATGTCGTTTTCAGATGATACTGCTGCTATGGCAGAAGGTTGTGATGGTAGCTTTTGAGTTTTGCCTTCACATTCAGTAGAGTGGATGACAGGCATGACTGTAGCCGTCGTAGCCGTGGTGAAATCTACAGTGGCTGCCTTTAAACTTTTGACCTGAACGTTGTTTACCGTTTCAAGGTCGAAAATTTCCATAATTTTCTTTTGGTGGGGAAGCGATTTTTTTCGAAGTTTTTTAAAATAAATCTGAATATTCGGGCTTAAAGCCCGAATATTGAGAGGTATCCCTCTCTTTAAATCAAGATGTGTACCTTAAGTTTCGTTAACGAGAAGAAAATACAAAAAAATGACACTTTAAAACAGCTTAAAGTTACGAACCTTTTCCCCCGCAGACTTGTCTGTCTTCATACATGTGCGGCCATAATAATAATAATAATAATAACAACAACAAATAACAAGATAGCTTTCTCAATATTAATACAAAAGAAACACCATGAAAGATGAAAGGGGCATTAACGGAACGGGCGATGCTTTATAACGATTTCAAAGGAATAATATGTAGATAACAGAGTAGTTGAGGGTTTGGTGGTGTTTCTAAGCTTTGTAAGACTCCGATAAATGACAGAACCACACTTCCCTACACCGATAGAAAGAAGACAGTGAACATATTACATTTAATGATCGGCTAAATAGATGGAACAATGGAGATATATTTTTCACAACGAAAGATGTACAGAAGAAATGATTGAGAATCAAGCAATCTGACTCCTGCATATACTGTATGGTGGAAATATGGTGAAGTTATTTAAGGAGAGTAGAACATAAATTCTACATTAGTTCAAGTTACCTTAACCCTTTGGCATTTAAACCGGCCGTATCCGGCCAGAATTCTCTCACCTTTTTCTGTTCAAACCGGCCGTAACTGGCCACTCACACTGATGTTAAGGTATTGTTCTCAAAATAAATAATATCAAAATCTCATAGATTCGATATTATGAGAGATATGTGAGATAAAGTCTTTACCATAAAAATACAATAGTTTATATATATATAGTAATGTAAATGCTAAAGGGTTAAGGCATATTGATAACTGAGGTCACTAGCAGTCTGGATGTGCTGAGCTGATAGTCAAAGTTATGAAGTGCTCTCATTCTCCTGAAGAGTGTATATTTGAATTGACATTAACATCCCTAGCTTCAAATAACCTTCAACTATAAAAACAAACAACAACAAACAACAACACACAATTCAAAGTTAACTACTCAACATCCTTATTATCAATTAAAAATCTACTTCATAATGTCACATCCACAGCCCTGGCAACTTTGCGTCACTGATTTCCTTAACGTTGTACTTTACGTGTTTGAGCTGTTTGCCAAACCATTGTTAACCTTGCCTTTCATCCTTACGGGGTCGATAAAATAAAGTACCAGTAATACACTGGGTAATTGCTGGCCTTGTGCCTAACGTAGAAACAATTATTAACCTGCAAGTTAACGAATAAGTTATTCAATATTTAGCCCCAATTTCGAAAATCCTCAAAGAAAATCTTTTTATTATTTTTTAACATTTATATAATTTCTTTAATGAAACAATAAATGAGTAACTGCATGAACGAATGACTATAAAATAACTAGAAAAACACAGTTATTGAATGTTTCGCTGGAATTGAAATTATTACTTTCATCCTTTTCAATTTTGTCTGCCATAATATCTTTTACCCGCATCCACCAAGTGAAGAAACACTGCAAATTCATCTACTGTAATTATGATTTTCATAACCTACTCCATTGCATGCAGGATTGCAGATGTTTATCATAAGCCCACATTTCAGTGTCCAAAAACTCACGAATGCATAAATAATGTCCTCATTACCAAGCCAAGAATGTTGAGAAATTATCCATATTTTAATATCTGAAATTCTCTTTGGAACGTTTGTATAAGTTTGTAAGTTTTTCCTTAGTCAATTTAGTCATCCCCCGCCTCTTGGGTATCGTTGCCCTTGCAGTAGCATAGCTGGAGAAAAGCAATCCGCCCAGAGCAGCATTTGTATGTTTTATGTGTGTTGTACAGTTTTAGTGGAGAGAGGATGTCAAACTCAAGGTCGAAACAAACTATACCCATGTCCATAATTATCCCCAACATAATATGATGTTAGACTTCCTTCTAATAGCATTATCTAATCAGAGAAACAACATTGGGTGCCCAACGTAGCTACAATCGCCTTTATAGCTTTAAATATGTATATAAACTACAAAACATTAATATAAAGCATTAGTAGTAAATAAAGAAAAAATAGTAATGACAAATTGCTCTGTTCCATTCACCTATATCTCGAAATACGTTCAGCTTAATTGAGAGCCGGGACTGTTGAAATGGTCCATTTGCTAGTATTAGGTCAATTGTGGATGTTACATCGATCAGAAGTCAAGATAAAGCTTTTGGACGAAGTACTGATCACTGTTATTTAGTGATATAAATATATACTAATGAAAGGTATTACAGAACTGAGGTTGTAGCTTGGCTAAATGGTTAAGAAGTTCACTTTGAAATTATTAGGTCTCGCGTTCAATTCCACTGCGTGACAACATGTCATATGAGGGGAAACTGGTGCAGTCTGCGACTAACCCAGGTTCTGCTGCACGTCGGGCTGAGGAAGCCAAACTCTTCAAATACCGGTCGCTCTCCGACAGGTTTGCGATTGTACCCTTGGCAGTGGAGACTTCTGGGCGTCCTTGGCCCTAGGGCTACCTCCCTACTCACCACCATAGGCGCTGAGCTGGCCAGCCGCAGGTCTGAGCCTCGCGAGCTGGAATGGCTTTTCCAGCGCGTCTCCCTTGCTGTCCTCCGAGGAAACGCCTTCTCCATTCTGTCCGCCGGGGCTGTGGGGAGGCCACCAATATGATTGACTGACTTGTCATTTTATCAGTCAGATGTTCTGTACTCTCATATATCTGTTACACCAATAACATCCTCACTTGTATATAAATTGTCTTGGTCTTTATACCTTAGCTTATACAATCAATGGCAACCAGTCGGACGGGCTGTACTTGTAATTCAAAATACCAGTCATGTCTCATATTGTGTCACATTGAATCTCCCTGAGAATTTTGTCAGAGATGCACGTAATGCCTAGCCATTTACACGTTAAATCACGAGCAGGCTGTTCCATTGATCGAACAACTGACTAATAGACTACTAACTACTGGTGACCAGAGTCATGTTTTTACTGCTCATCTAAGGCGCGTTTCATTTTTGTTTCAACCCTTGTACAATATTTGACTTCAGTTTTTTGTGATCTTTTCAGGTATTTATTTTTTCTTCTTTTTCTTTTACCTGTCCCAATGGCCCACAGAGCATTGTCCAAAGGTTCATATAGCCAATTCGTTTCTATCCAAAATCATTACATTCGTTTATTAGAAGCAGGCTGTTTTTTCTTTTATTTGGATGTCACGACCCAATCAAAACAAATTACGTGCGCCCTTATAATCCATCAAATACAGCAATCCTGATTTAATAACTTATTTTCAACCTTAACGAAAAAATTTGATTCTTTTCTTTCCCTACTTTTTCTAGAGAGATTTACATGTTCATTGTCTAGGAATTCCCAACAGTATTAGAATTTGATGTTGTCTATGGACCCTGTTTCAGAATAAAGAAATATATATATATATAGTGAAAAATTGAACGGGAACAAAACAGAGAGGCAGTACATATATATATATATATATATATATTTATCCTTATCGAGCCCTCTTTGGATTTTAGTCTTCAAATATATTATTATTACTATATATATATATATATATATATATAGTAATAATAATAAATTTGAAGACTAAAATCCAAAGGGGGCTCGATAAGGATAAATATATATCAAATATAACTTTAATCTGTTATTTTAAGAAATATATATATATATATATATCAATGATGGTTGGAAGATCACTGATGAAGGTCTAACTTTATTCATATGTAACCCACTAGCAACGCCGCAGCACGTTTATTTTCATATTTACACATATTTTTCCCCTCTGTTACACGTCTATTTCGTTCTTACTGCTTCCTCTTTCTCTGTATCTTTACCCTCTCTAGCAGTCATTCTCTCTGTTAGCCTCTTCCTCACCCTTCACTCACTCATTCTCTGTTACTACCTCTCCTCCTCCTCCCTGTTTGACCTGTGCGTAATTCTTTTCTTTCGCACTCTTGGCCTAGCAGGTCGTTCTTTTTCTCTCTCTCGTCTACGATTTCACAGAACTCACGTTCACCGAAATCACAGACTTCTTCCTCCCGTTAGACCTGTACGGAATTCCTTCCTTGCTTACATTCCAGCCAGGTTTGATGGTCTTTATTCTCTCTCGTTCACGATTTCACCGAACTTAAATTCATAGAAATTTGGGACTTGACTTCTTCTTCCTCACTTTTCGTTGCTCACCATTTTTGTTGTTTACACTCTTGTCCCCTTTATTTACGTGTCCCAACGACTTTTTTTAGCCGTTGCTCGCACCAACCGGAGGTATATGGTCTTTAAAGCGATGAAATACCAATGATGGTTGGAAGATCACTGATGAAGGACTAACTTTATTCATATATATATATATAAACTCATTTTAATATAAACACAAGTAAAAATAGAGAAAAGAAAACAGTTAATAAAAGAAAGGAACGTTTTTTTATTTAACTGTATACTCTATCAATCATTTCAGAGCGTTTTTATCTCATCCTGTACTTCGAAATATAACAAGTTTTTAAACCTAGTTTCATTGAAGAACGCGGGTGTTGTCTCGCAATAACGATTACAAGAAACATCACGACAACCATTTCATTGTCTCGCATGTTGAGAGAGCGACTGGTCTTGCTATGGCATATGTTGTGCACACCGAAGTCTTTCTTATTTGTCTTAAAGAAAAAAAAGAAACAACATCCTGCTGTTATTGCTGCTGTTGCTTCTGCTGTCAACCAGCAGCAGTAGCAACAGTAGCAGCAGGCCAATACGTCTACATATATATTAATGAGAAAAACAGAGTTTTTGTTGAAAATGAGTGTTTACATTTCTGACGGAAAATATCCACTTCCTACAAATTTCAATGAAATAAAAGATTTATTTGGTAAAAAGAAAGAAAAAAGAATAAAGAATACAAAACCCACAAATTTGGTGAGAGTGGAGTTGTGTAGCTAGAGTCAGCCGCGAGTCTGCAAACATATGGCACGTAGGTTATCAACGGAAAGAATATTCGTAGCTCGTTCGACCAGCTAGATATAGTAGCCAAACTTCCCTCAATCATCTCCCTATCGTCTAAAACATATTAAACTGAAATCGAACTAGTACTTGATTGGTACTTAATTTATCAACCTCATAGTGATGAAAGACAAAATCGACCTCGGTAGGAATAATCAGAACGTTACATGATGCGATTCAAATAATTGTTTCTACTTTTGGCACAAGGCCATCAATTACCCAGTACATTACTGGTACTTTATTTTATCGACCCCGTAAGGATGAAAGGCAAAGTTAACCTCGGCGGGATTTGACCGCAAAGGGACGTAACTATGCTGGAAAGCATGGCGTCCGACCCTCTACCGATACTGCCAATCCAAATGTTTTGTAACTTCATGTTGTTGTTTTAGCCGATAAACTGTAGTTTCTTTGAATACGGCATATACAAGTTTAGGGAAGAGAAATTGAAAGTAGTGACACACATACTTTGCCCTGGGAGGCAGTGACTATGCCAGTATTGCTGAACTATTTTGTAGAGTCAAAGGTTAAGTGATCTTTATTTGGTTAAACATAGAAAAAGAAAGCAATATTGGAAAGGACTATAAAGGCCATAAAAAATTAAGCGGTTTAAGTGAAGTCATATATGACTTGAAACCGAATCACAAATGCGGTGAACTTCTTATCCTCAGCCAAAATGGCAACAGATACGGTGCGAAACAGCCAGAAACACACGATCGGGTGAAGAGGAGACACATTTGGTACTTAGACGACATAAAGGTGGTAACATGAACGAGACAAACAACTCTATGGTCATTAACCGTCGAAATGGACTTAAACAGTTTCAACCACCGATAGACAGAACTGCTAATTCATTCAAGCTCACAGTATCTAATAAGATAATTAAACACTTTTCTGGAGCATTTTAAAGGACGGAGAACGAAATGAAAACAGTATAGAACGATAAAGTGCATAAAAACAAAAACAGAACAGGATTTACCTGAAATTACTGGCGAACAAAGTGTAACGAGAAACAGAAAGGTCAGTTTAACCCAGAGACAAAAAACAAGAATCACCTCGTTGAGCTGTTAATTTCTTATTCTAACGATCTTTATTAGTGTCTTTTTTTTTTTAGATACAAAACTTTATATTTTTTAACGAATAGATGATCTGGCAATATTCTGTTTTATTCCAAACAACCCGAGCAACACAGGCGGAGTGAAGTGACTAGAACATGAATCTTAATGCCACATACTGTTCAGAGTTCAAATCCCGCCTTGGCCGACTATGATTTTTATCTCACTGGTGTCAATAGAATAAGTAGCAGCAATTATATCGACCGTACCACTTCTACTTTGTAAAATTGTGGTTATGTGTCAATATAAGAAATCATGCTATATGTATCGCTATATTAGATTTTGTAACGTAGCTAGCCAAGCTCTCTATCGACTTTCTATTAATCTCCCCCCCAACCTCTCTCATATACATACAATATTTTGTATGTATTTGATTTATCTAACTCGACAACACCCGAAGGGGCCGTTATAAAAAGGGAAATCGTATCTTACAACCTGACCCAGCAGTATTCTTACAAATGGAATAAACCTTCGTCGGTTTCAATGATGAGTGTTTAGCAGTATGAAAGTTGAATAGTTGCCACTTTAACAGGGTAGATGATTGAAGGTCGTTAGTTGCCAGTGTGGTAAGTGATAGTATCCTCGTTGGATTATCTTGTCGACATAGACGTGAGGGAAGGTCCCTCGATCTATTTACCATCTTAGTATTTACAATATTCCTTTCGTCAGGTCGCCAATTCCAGCAGCATGGATTATAGATGTTATTGAGACACGAGTAACATAATAATGATTTCAACAGCAGAAATTAGAGATTAAATGTATGTTTATTTTTGATGTAGCACAAACAATGTTTGTTAACTTATATGGTTGAAGTTACAGATAAAAAGAGATTACAAAAGGGAATGTGCCATTGCGCCGGAAAGCCGGCGAGGCTAGGGTGCAATATCTCACCGTTACATTATGCGTGTTGCTGGTTCGAAGTTTCTGGTACAAGAGAGAGATTCTTCAAATCCTCGCGGGGAATTTCTTCCTCAGGGCGCGTAGGGATACATCCTCTTCTACTGGCGCTGATTGGCTGAACTGAGCCAAATCACGCACAGAGAATGTATGTGAGCCCGCGGAATGTAGGTCACTACAAGTGTTCAATCAACGAAACGGCTTGCTCATAAAATTAACGCGTAAGTCACTGAGCATCCCACAGACAAGTGTATTGTAATGTAATTCTCAAGGAGGTTCAGCATGATACAGCATGTGTGACAAGGATGATCCTTTGAATTACAAGTACAGTCCATTCTACGGGCTTCCAAACAATTTCTGTCTGCCCAAATTCATTCACAAGGCATGGAATCGAACTCGAAACGTAATGATTTTGAAGCGAACTTCTTGCCATTCGATCATTCTGTGTCGCATTTAACTCAACAACACATGAATGGGCGTTTTAAAAAAACAAAATGGAAATCCTATCTTACAACGTGACACATCAAAATTCTTACAAATGGAATCCATGAGTTTTACTGTTTATGTAGTCCACCCGGTTTACAGATGTTGAATCCTCCCAGTATTTCACATATTCTTGTAGCCGGACCGCAACAATACAGGCAAAGAACACTGTTTACAACGCCTGACAAAATCCCCACACACCCCCAACAAAAGTGGGGTGGGGGGATTTTAGCTACCACTATAGCTTCTGCAAGACTACCAGTAGAAATGCAAGAAGATGCCTTCATACATCATGCAGTCTGTACATTCTCCTGTCTCTTTGGAATCCTTTTACCTATAACACCTCAATTAGAGCTCCACTAATAGTACTCCCCCTGTAAAACTTTCACATATTCTGTCTCCTTTTCATCCAACTGCATATAGCTCGGTGGTGGATTGGCAGAACCGTTAGAGCATCAGACAAAATTCTTTGTGGCATTTAGTCCAGCTCTTTACATTCAGAGTTTGAATTCTGTTGAGAATTTTCCTTTCATCCTTTTGGGATCGATTATAGTAAAATACCAGTCAAATACTGGTGTTAATTTAATTTACTTTCCCCTTCCTCCCCCAAATTACTGGCCTTACTCCTGAAGAAGAAATTACTATTAAAAGCGATGGCAAGGTTTTAGTAAACAGTATTAAAAAAAAAAACACCTGACGTTGTATCGGTGAAACAAACATAAGGCTCTTCTTGCCTCATTCTGTTCTGTCATTTGTAAGTATTTATATGTACATACTTCTAACCTATACATACCGTATTCTCCCGTTTATTACGTGCATTCCTTTTTGACCAGAAAAATGTCTGGAAAAGCCTAGTTTTAGGGCATAACATTTAGTTATAGTGTATACCGCGCACCCCTAAAAACAAACAAGGAAACATTGAAAAAAGAAACCACGCGGTATACACGGAAGAATACAGTATATTAAATGTATTCAGCACTTAGTATTAAAATACTTAACGAATGGTTTGAAATGGGGCTTATAGTTTACATCTAGCTTGGGCCTATAACCACAGGCTTGCTTATGACCTCCTATGTGCACACGAGACAGATGTGAACCAGAGATAAGAGGTCACGTCTAAATGTTTGCAACAGAATGAACTCCTCTAAAGGCGCATAAGAATCAAATGTAATTTTAATTCAGATGTCATCTTAAGTCGAACATTCTGACTATTAAAACGCATTTAAATCTGGATATAGCGTTGCCGATTGTCTCTTTGAAAGTAGAGTGAAACGATTAAAAAAATTTATTTCAATACTAAACATAGTGCAATCTAATTTTCCTTTGAAAATAGAGTGGAGTGATTTTAGTCACATGCTCAACTGACTCCGTCTGACACTACCTGAAATGGGCCTCTGGCCAGGAATAAGGACCCTCACCTGTGACTTCGAAACGCTAGGTTAGTTTTCAGTCTGTGTTGAGAAGAAAGGAGGGATGGAACACAAGGCTAACAAACTCACTCAACTGATCAAAATTGCTACAGAAACGACAAGCAGATACCTGTCCTTGGAGCAGGCTTACAACTGTACGGTAGAGGAGGAGGGAGGGGGAGGAGAAGAAGAAGTCCGTTAAAATGTAATGCTTGCTTATCTCGGCTTTTACTTTTTTCTCCTTTCTCTTTATCTTATCCCCAGAGACAAGATTTTATTGAAAAAGCTAATAATATTACATATTTTATCAGCCCAGATGGTAGAAATGACCAGGTGGACATCAATAAGATTTGATCATTGAAAGCGAAGGTAAAAATATTAAATGCTTACAAAAGTACGTATTTGGTGTTGAAAATTTTGTGCCATTCTTGTCGTGAATAGAAATGAAGCATCATTTTATTTAGAATTTCTTTGTCTCAAATATATTCCATGTTTTAATCTATAATACAAACTTAATTTCTACAGAACCAATAATTCATTTTTTTTTTTTAAACTAGCCATTTCAAAGTACTTACACCTCTCAATTAAGGGAGATAATTCAACTAATTATTTTCCTAATTTCGAAAGTAGGATGCCTGAAATTCTACTTCTGAAAAATTCATGTCGAAGAAATAAGTATATCCTTCTCCTCCCCCTTTCAAAATTGCTGACCTTGTGTCTAAATTAGAAATCATTATTTTGGTGGATTGGCAGTATCAGTAGAGGGTCGGACGCCATGATTTCCAGCATAGTTACGTCCCTTTTCGATCTGAGTTCAAATCCCGCTGAGGTTGACTTTGCCTTTCATCCTTACGGGGTCGATAAAATAAAGTACCAGTAATGCACTGGATAATTGCTGGCCTTGTGCCTAAAGTAGAAACAATTATTTTGACACAATAATTTATAAAATATAATGGAAACTCATAAAATTGGAAATATATATATATATATATATATATGTGTGTGTGTGTTTATGTGTCTAATTGTTTGTGTGTGTATGTGCGTATGCAACCTAAGGGAAATAACTGTAAATATATTAATATATCAGAGTTCTTTCCCTTAAAGGATAATTGATTTGTTATACTTTGGGAAGGTCATTGCGGCCAATAAAAACACACGCAAGTTTTCACTTCAATTTGTTATAAGTTTCCGGTTGGCTGGCTGGTTGGTTGGTTCGATGACCGGAAAGTTGTCAAAGATCTTTCGTTACACATTCTGTGACCTCCTCAGTGACTAGGTTTTTATTGTGTCTCTCCTTGTTCTGTCCTTGAATTTGATAATATTTGTTTCTACTTTTGACACAAGGCCAGCAATTATCCCAGTGTATTACTGGTGCTTTATTTTATCGTAAGGATGAAAGGCAAAGTTAACATCGGTGGAATTTGAACTCAGAACGTAAAGGGCCATAACTCTATGCTACAAAGCATGGTGCCTGACGCTCTACCGATACTGCTGAAAATTATTGTGCACAGTAGTACTCAGGTGCAAAATGATAAATATCTTTAATCGATTTTCAGATCTTAATAGATCATCATTAGAAAACGTGTCTTCCAGCCAACCAGATATTTAGTAATTAAGTAATCACCATTATCAACATCGTCACCATCATCATAATCATAGTCATTATCGTTTTTACACTCGCTTTGCCATGTTGGCATGGAAGCCAACCCATAAGAATAAAGTTTGATATTCAAACAGTTTTTAAAATGTTGGATCAACATGTGCCAAGAAAAACATATGAAGAAGAATATTTTTATTATTATTATTATTATTCAATTATTATTCAATTACTGGCACTGGTACATATTTAACTAACCGCAAGCCCCTATATGGTCTCTATACCTACTAGAAATGGCAGTCAACACTCCCCAAAATCATATCTTACTGTTTTCAAAAATAGATTGCACATTGGACCTTATAATTCAAGATTATTAGACAGAGGGTGGTGAATTGGCAGTATCGGTAGAGGGTTGGATGCCATGCTTTGATGCATAGAGTTACGGCCCTTGCCATTCTGAGTTCAAATCCCGCCGAGGTTAACTTTGCCTTTCATCCTTACGGGGTCGATAAAATAAAGTACCAGTAATGCACTGGGTAATTGCTGGCCTTGTGCCAAAAGTAGAAACAATTATTAGACAGAGGGTGGTCACAGTGTAAACAATAACAACAGCAGCAACAAGCCCTGCACTATTGCTGTGCATATATTCAGTGTATGTGAGGCAATGAAGTGGCAGGGTCATTAGAATGTTTTGAAGTATTCGTTGCAGTTCTCAGCATTCTCTGAGTTCAAATCCCACTGAGGTCAACTTTGCCTTTTGTCTTCTTGAGATCGATAAAAAAAAAGTGCTAGTACACTATTGGGGGTCAATTCTACCTCACTTTCTCTCCTTTTCTAGAAGAAATTGGCTGTGTTCAGATTTGGAGAGGAGTAGGCCCAGCTAAATTGAAAATGTCCCTACAAATCCCTCAAGAGTTATAGATTCATATATACATTCATCGTAGATGTTGAATATAAAGATATAAAAGGGATTAAGGCCACAAAGGAATTGGGTAAAGTTTCAAATTGATTTATAATTAAACGTAGACACTGTTATACACACTCAAACATATGTTTGACATTAGCTGTGTCACTAACACAGTGTGATTCATAATAGAAGTGTATATGTAGGCATATATGATACGTTTATGTATCTCTTTTTTCTGTGATAGATATATATATATATATATATATATATATATCACAGAAAAAAGAGAATCAGTGGTGCGACGAATAAGATTTATTAGACATATTACAATTGTTTCTCAGGCGACCAGCTCGAGGCATGATCGATATGGTGATCAAACCTGACTCTGAAATCGCGCGGTCGTCAGATACGTCTCGATTCTATGAAGCAGATTTTCCTATTGTCCTTTAACATCGAATTTCTTCATTTGTTGATTTAGATTCTGTTGTCATTCCATGAGTGGTCAAGAATTGAACACGTCACTGGTATTTCTAGCCACTCCTGGTTGGCCACTTCTTGCTTCCTCTCGTTCTCCACCTGTCAATCAAAATTACTACTGTGGTGGGGGAGGGGCTGTAATCATGAACGGCTGGCATCACTTCGACGTCTTCATTGCCCCTAGGCGCCTTAGTCCACATCGGTCAGGTACACACCCGTAATTATGCTGTATGCAGCATTCATCATAAATAATGTTTTGCGGGAATTTAAAAAATAAACAAATGTGCGGGGTCTTGGCTATGCGCGCTCCCCTGAGTCCAGTGCGTGAGTGTAGAATTGGGTGTATTTGTTGAAAACACCTTTGATATAGCCCTTCCGTTTGAATGGGTGTTGAAAGCTTTCTTTTAAAAACGTTTATAAAAACGTTCTTAATACAGGTTTTTTTCTTTTTCTTTTCCTTTTGAAATATGTATGGAGGAGGGTATTCTAAGGCTGTGTCCTACAAATGTTATGCTAAATATGTATGGAGGAGGGTATTCTAAGGCTGTGTCCTACAAATGTTATGCTAAATATCCCTATGACTTTTTTTTTTTTAATTCCTGCAAAAGATTATTTATGATGAATGCCGCATACAGCATAATTGCGGGTGTGTACCTGACTGATGTAGACTAAGGCGCCTAGGGGCAATGAAGAAATGATGCCAGCTGTTCAAGATTACAGCCCCTCCCCCACCACAGTAGTAATTCTGATACATGAAGAAATTTTGATTGACAGGTGGAGAACGAGAGGAAGCAAGAAGTGGCCAACCAGGAGTGGCTAGAAATACCAGTGACGTGTACAATTCTTGACCACTCATGGAATGACAACAGGATCTAAATCAACAAATGAAGAAATTCGATGTTAAAGGACAATAGGAAAATCTGCTTCGTAGAATCGAGACGTATCCGACGACCGCGCGATTTCAGAGTCAGGTTTGATCACCATATCGATCGTGCCTCGAGCTGGTCGCCTGAGAAACAATTGTAATATGTCCAATAAATTCCTTTCATCGCAACACTGATTCTCTTTTTTCTGTGATATCATACTCTGCTCTACGAGGGCATTGAGTTCTCATACGGCCTAGCGCATATGGATGCTTTAAGCATCCAACACCAATTATATATATATATATATAATTTTATTAAGGCTAAAAAGTGAGTCTTGTTAATAAAAATGAATATTAAAACTCTACTTTGGTATTGAGTACACCTCTCTCTCAGCCGTCAACCATATCATCATCATCGTTTTAACGTCTGCTGTCCCTGCTAGTAAGGGTTAGATAGATGTGTGTGTGTGTGTGTCACTATTAATGTTAAGGCGAGATCATGTCATAACTATTTCAGTAGCTGTGTACAATGACAATGGAGATGGCGGTGACATGATCACAGCTTGAAACATTCATAGTGAGACTTATATATGTTTATTATACATTATCATATCGTATAAGACTTATATGTTTTTTCCATTTAGTTCATCTCCTAACTGATTGAAACTAGCTTTTCTTTATTAACATTCATCATCATTTAATGTCCATTTTTTTCCTTGTTGGCATATCACTTACATACATTTTGGTTTTGCCATCGTTTCTAAAGCTGGAAGTCCTTCCTATCACTAACCACTTTACAGAGTACACTGAGTGCATTTCATCATGGCACCATCACTAAAAAGGTTGTTGTGTCTTTGATACAATTGAAGGGTCTTCCTTTACTATTTTATAATTCTTAATTGATTGACCATTTAATGGAATACTATACACCAAATGATGTATGACTGTTCACTAATTGAATACATGTGGATGATTTATATTATTGCATAATATGCTTTCACGCATAGAGTTACGGCCCTTGCCATTCTGAGTTCGAATCCCACCGAGGTTAACTTTGCCTTTCATCCTTACGGGGTCGATAAAATAAAGTACCAGTAATGCACTGAGATGATTGCTGGCCTTGTGCCAAAAGTAGAAACAATTATTGCATGAAAAAGATAAATACACGCAATAAACACTAGACTTACATCTATAAGAGCTTTAAAATGGTTCAGAATGACCTGCATAATAAACTCTTGTTTCGTAGAATTAAATAACTGAGAGATATTTCCACTCCCAACAGTTAGGTTTGCTGGAAATATATATAATTATCTTGGATAAATATGGTACAAAATATTTCCTGCGAGTTAAATTGTTACTTGGGAGTTGAGCGCAGGTAGTCACAGATGGCGACATATAAACTAGAGCAAACTTTGTCATAGTGTTCTAAATAGTAAATATGTTATGACACAGCTGTTACATGTTTGAGGATGTTTGAACATTTATAAACCAGATGTCTATTATAGTGACATAAAAGAAACCTGTAACAATATATCTCAATAAAGCTGTTTCTATTATTTGTTGAGCCGAGGTTAGCTTTGCCTTTCATCCTTACGGGGTCGATAAAATAAAGCACCAGTAATGCACTGGGGTTGATTTAATCGACTTTCCCCTCCCCGCAAATTTATTGGCCTTGAACGTAAATCTGAAACCATTATTTCCTGAATATGGATGACATGCTTTGGCGCATAGAGTTACGGCCCTTGCCATTCTGAGTTCAAATCCCGCTGAGGTTAACTTTGCCTTTCATCCTTACGGGGTCAATAAAATAAAGTACCAGTAATACACTGGGTAATTGCTGGCCTTGTGCCTAACGTAGAAACAATTATTTCCTGAATATGAAGGAAGTGGATTGGCAGAATCGTTAGAGCATTGGATGAAATGCTTTACTTTGTAGTATTTCTCTCAGCTTACTACTTTCTGAGTTCAAATCTTGCCAAAGTCAATTTTGTCTTTACTTCCTTCTTTTTAGCTGTTTTCAATTTGAGGTGGTGAGAGTGTCACTGTGTAATCTGTCTTCTTATTGAAGTCACACATGAAGTCACATCATCATCGTTTTTATGTCAACTTTTCCATACTGGCTTTTCCATATTGATTAGATGGTACTTTTCGAGGTAATGTTTTCCTGCTGGATGCCCTTCATGACACTAATCCTTTCAATTGCTTCTTATAAACACAAAATTACAGTGTATCTATTCTAACCCTTTAATGTTCAAACCGGCCAAAACCGGCCAGAATTCTCTGCCTTTTTCTGTTGAAACTGGCTGTAACTGGTCACTCAAACTGATGTTAAGATATTGTTCTCAAAATAAATACTTTCAAAATCTCATAAATTTGATATTATGTGAGATAATTATGCGAGGTAAAGCTTTTACCATGAAAATATAATAGTATATATAGAGTAATGTGAATGCTAAAGGGTTAAACTAAATACACACACTTCATTTTAGAACATTTGGTTTTATAATGTGAGTTTGTTGTATCTGTTGTGTGTGTTTATGTATGTGTTTGGAGTATGTGTTTGTGTGAGTGGGTGTATGTGTATGTGTTCGGAGTGTCTATATGTGCATTTGTGTGTCGAGTGTACATGCCTGTATGTGTGTGTGTGGGGGGGGGGTTGTATGTGTGGGTGTGTGTGTATAATTAGATACATACATAAAAGCATAATATAACTGTACCATAAAGAAGCGACATTTAAATATTGTTAAATGGTCCTCTGGTTATAGGAATCTAATAACAAAGGCAATGTAACTACTACATGAGTCTGTATTATTATCTACGTTTATGACCTGATTAATGGCATTCTAATAATGATATAGAGATATAGTAGTGTGTTAGTAACCAGGTCGTACATGTATAACATAAAAATCTTGAGATATAATATAGCATTACAAAATATTAATAAAATAAAAAGACCACATCAAACTATATATGTTTCATCTATATTTATGCCCTGCAGACAGGCATTCTGAGGAGTCGAATTGGCTGGCTAGGCAACATCAGATGAAAAGCTTTGCTTAGTTTGTTCTAGTTCTCTGCACTCTCCGAGATCAAATTTCATCAAGGTCAACTTTGTCTCTTTCATCCTGTTGAGGTCGATAAATAAAGTACCAGTCCAGCATTGGGGTCCATTCTCTCTCTCTCTCAGACTTTACACACTTCCAACACAAAAAACTATTGAATACTTTTATGATTTTATACCACTGACAAATTTTCATGTGTAAAAGTTACAGACAAAGATATATATATAAACCTGGTATATTATTATAATAGAAAGTAGAAACAATTATTATGATTGATTCTAGAATATAACAGTTGGATTGAGAAATACTACTGGTTGATGAGTGCTTGTTTAAGGTTCATACTCATCATTAGTTCATGCTGACTGAGTAACAAGGGACCAAGGGCATCTGATCAGCTCATATTAAATATTTTCACCATCTCCCATTACTTATTATTATCATCATTATCTTTAGTACCGTTAACACATACACTCCCCCTCCTCTCCCTACATGAGCTGACATCTATCACTCTATTTCCGGTGTTATTCATCACTCACACTTTCCTCCGATGACACATCTCTATTGGTATCCTATTATAATGCTCACACTGTGTTTCAACAACCTACCCACTGTCAACAGTTACTATGTAACTACCACTCTCCTTGTCCTACCATCTTATTGCTGATATTTCTCCTTTACTTTTCACATTCAATTCGTATTATCTTCTCTTTCAACTCTTCGCTATCACTCTCCTTCAAAGCAACCCTTTAGTAATATTTACCTTGAAAGAATGAAAACTTTATGGAGTAGAGAGGCAATAGTCAAAACAACTTCACTAGTGTTGGTGCCATGATAAAATGTATTCAGTACACTTTGTTAAATAGTTGATGATTGAATAGAAAAAAACCCATAGATTAGTGAGGATTCTCTAGTCATGTTGAGGACTTGATAATCTCTCTAGTTCTGGTGACATGATAAAATGTGGTTGGCATCCAGTCATAGAAACCATTCCAAACATTGGAACATACGAGTATGATGTAGTCTTCTGTACAGGTGCAGTAACTCTGAATAAGAACTGTCATGGATGATAGTGACATGTCCAACCCCTGCCAGTAGATGAAAAGTAGATGTAAAAGGATGATGTGTATACACACACACATAAACAAAAAAAAAACACACACGCACATACACCCAAAGGAAAATAAAATAAGCTTTCTTCTACACATAATAGTATGTAAAAAGAAAACGTTTTTCGAACTGAAAATGTACTTGGGGAGATTTTAAACAATTTCCCATTTTTTAAATTTATTAAATTTTATACAGATTTCACAAAATTCTATTTGTTTTTCAATGGGTTTGCAAAGTAAATAAACTAAATTTAAAAAAGATTTATTTTAGATAAAACAAGATAAAATTTCATAGCTGCTTAGTGATTCACAATTTACAGTTATTTTGGTGGATGTGTCGCTTTCATTGTAATTAATTACAACTAAGTAACTAAGAGTCACAAGAGTGAATATTCAACATTAGCAATTTGAGAAGTGTTTACATAACATGTATTTGTATGTAACATATTTATATAATAATATTAATAATTGTTTCTACTTTTGGCACAAGACCAGCAATTACCCCAGTGCATAACTGGTGCTTTATTTTATCGACCCCCCCCCCCCACCCCGTAGGGATAAAAGGCAAAGTTAACCTCAGAGGGATTTGAACTCAGAACGCAAAGGGCCATAACTCTATGCTGCAAAATATGCTGTCTGACACTCTATTGAACATGTTTATATAATAATATTAATAATTGTTTCTACTTTAGGCACAAGGCCAGCAATTTGAAGAAGAGGGGGAAACTTGATTAAATCGATCTCAGTGCATTACTGGAGCTTTATTTTATCAACCCTGTAAAGATGAAAGCAAAGTACACCTCAACGGGATTTGAACTCAGACCACAAAGGGCCATAACTTTATGCTGCAAAGCATGGCGTCCGACCCTCAACCAATACTGCCAATCCACCGCAATAATAATAATTGTTTCTACTTTTGGCATAAGGCCAGCAATTATCCCAGTGTATTACTGGTACTTTATTTTATCTACCCTGTAAGAATGAAAGGCAAAGTTAACCTCGGCGAGATTTGAACTCAGACCATAAAGGGCAGTAACTCTTTGCTGCAAAGCATGGCGTCCGACCCTCTACCGGTACAGCCAATCCACCCGCAATAATTATAATAATAATGAAAATTATTGTGTACAGTGCTTAGGTGCACTATAACTCATCAAAGGTGTATATATAGTACGTAGAATAATGTACAAATGTCAGGAAAGTGACCAGTGTACGAGTCATGATATACACACAGAGACATGTGTATGGAGGGAGAATATCAGGTATAGTGTTGGCAAATTTTGGGAAGCATGGAAGTTTTGAAGGATGCAGTGTCCAGACAGTAAGTGATACTTCTCAATTAGTTGGTGTGTAGCTTTGAGGTAACATTGGCTTCATATTCAACTAAATTCCACATTACATGGCTGGCATAAAATACATGTATTAGCCTTCCTACATGAACAACCTGAAATACTATATTTGACTGGCTTGTGATCAGTGTCTTCCTATTGTGCACGAAAAAAAGCAAATGAGGAATGATCTGTTTGAATTAATTATTAGTTATTTTAGTAAGATAGTTGCTATTGCATGATCAGATAGAAAACATACAATCTAAGGTTGGATTGAATTGATTTTGATAAATTAAATGTTACTACAGTAATACGATAAAGAAGCAATATAGAAAGATACAAAACCCTTTTAATTTACTTCTTGATTCATAGTTACTAATGTCTAGTAAAATTATTCTTTGGTGAATTTTGCTATGGTACGAAAATATGGTATTTTTGTATTGTATTTCATATTCGTTTCTTATGAAAATTCACACATGTCACCTGCAAGCTATAAAAATCTAAACAGACATCAAACTTCCTCTTCTTCATCTTGTATGACCACTTCACAGTAGCTGTCTAGGCTCTATTTCCTTACCCTCTTGCATTCTGTCCACGCACACATCTTTTAACATGTTTCTATTTGTAAACAATATTAATTATACAAAATATTTTCATTAATATAATTTCACCTAAAGACATTGTAAAGAAAATACTTTCTGTGAACTCTGTGAAATAATATAATGTTAACGTGGTTTCATTGAACTCCTTGATTAAAATAAATATGTAATTAGCCGTTCTGTTTACTAGTTGAATCCTATTCACTCTAGTAATACTTTGAAGAAATTGTTTTCCTCACTTCATTGACAAAACAACACTAACTATCTATTGACCTAAGGGAATATTTTTTTTATCAAAAGTATTTTACAAATAAACCAGAATTGATTATTGCTTCAATTGATATATTGAAATAAACCATCACATCACTGGACAATATTTGACTAGTCTTTTATAACATATCAACATAAAAATTGAACTTGTCAATTTTATTCTTGAAATATACTGTTCTTCCAGTTTTTATATACTACCTACCTTGTTGCTATACCAGACCTCATCAGTTGAAACAATGATAATACCTACATTTGTTGTCTCTGTGCCTTTTTACTCTCTAGAACATCATCATCCTTCTGGAATTCCTTCTCTGCAGCTATCAACCTATCGCTATTTAAGCAGAACATAACCTGTTTACATCTCACTGGTCTTGGAGAGCCTGCAAAGACATAGCCTCTTCCTCAAGATCAAACCAATAAAATAACAAACCACAAGCAAGTATATATTTGTAGATTAGGTGTTCAAGGTACCACTCCATTGATACTTGTAGCACATGAGTCATATTTGAGATCCAGAAACATTACACAAGTTTATACATACATAGTTGTCTGAATGAAAAAGACCTTATCATCTTTTGTTTATAGAAGACATACTTAAGGCTACATTGCCTTGCTAATTAGGTTAAGCAAATTTCAGTAATCTAGTCAGGTTGTTTTATATGAAATCTCTTGCAATACAAGTGCACAACTTTTAAGATATAAATATTTCAAGTACACTTAACGTGTGAGTGCTGATTGGGTTGGGAAGAGTTAAGGCTTTGTTAAACAGGATTCTAAACTATATCTTTTTGGTGTCAACTTTACTACTCATTTCTGTTTCTCATGAAATAAAAACCAATAACATATGGAGGTTTATTTAGTAATCAGTTATATATTGGAGTTGTAGGGCTGCCATCCTGATACCCAGTGTCTCTTGGGCATTATAAACATGGTGGAGTCTGTCTCCTCTCCAGGTCTGAACATAACCGATTTCTTCCAGAGAAAGAGAGAGAAAACATTGGATATGACACCATCATGTATTACTTGATTGACTACACAAGTGATGAGGTCAAGTTCTATGTCACAAGATTATTTCAGCATCATCATCATCGTTTAACATCCTGTCTTAAACTTCTCTGTTATAGCCCGGAGGACTATAGTGTTTGGTGACTAAACAGACACAATTATAGGGCCTGTGAGGACTCTTCAGTTCAGTCAGGAAGATCATGTGTTAACCACCCTAGTGGTGGCGCCACAATGAAACAAACCCTGTCAAATGGTAGTGCTGGTGCTATGATAAAATACACACAGTCCACTCCACAAAGTTGTTGTGCTGGTGCCATAAAAAATGCACCCTGAAAAGTGGTTGGTGTTAGGAAGGGCCATCAGGTGTAGAAACCATGCCAAATATGAAACATATGAGGACACTTCAAACCATCTTGTCTCTGACTGTAACAACCCATGCTAGCATAAACGGCAGATGTAAAATAATGATGATGATGATGATGATAAAGATGGCAGAATCTGAGGATTCTTCAATATTACATTTAGCTATATTTGTGTTGTTGTTGTTGGTGCTGATGTTGCTGCTACTTAGACCCAGATCAAATCTGGTTCAGTTGATCTATGATCAAAAGAATTCTAGTTGTGTTCAAATCATTGCATTAGACTTTTCTCAGGGACTATATTATCCAATATGTCTTTTCCAAAGATGGTAGGGTATGATTTTAGGAGAGATTTGGCTGAGTAATGTTGTTCAAAGTGGAGTTGGTGAAAGATGTGTGATAAATTGGAAATGTGTGTCCTTAGTTGTGATTAGTTTCAGGTTTGTTGTGTTACATTTGGTGATTTCAATTAAACATCTGCACACATCTCTCTAACTGCTTGTTTTGCTAGAAATAGAGATTAAGTCATTGCCTACAACTTTAAAAAGGTAATTTTGAAGATAATTAATAATTTTTATTGGTTTAGTCATATAATTAACTTTCTCCTTATTTGTTTGGTGTTTGGAACATAACTTAACAAAGGGCCTTACATAAAATTATGAATAAAGGTTTTTTAGATAAATATAAACACTTTAACATAAACAACTTATTATTGTAGGGGTTGTTTCAGGCAGTTTGGTATCAAAAGGGTTAAATAAAGAAGTATATATTGGATGATATTGTCCCTAATATATCATAGGTCAGCTCAATCAGGGAAGACTTGGTACTAAACAAAAACAATAACAAGTGTTTTAAGACCATTTTCCTTGATAAAGCATGGATTATTTTTATAGGCCCCATGACAAGATTCTCCATTTTGTTCTATCTTATGCATCCTTCCTCATAAACACCTGGCTTTTATTTCCTTCTCCATCACCTTTAGCCATGTTTTTCTGGAATTTTCCTTCCTTTGATATTCATTTCCATCATTTCTCTCACCCATTCTCTTTCACCCTTCTTCAACACATGGCTCAGACATCTCATTCCATTTCTTTCCATACACTGAAAGGTATTGTCTGTCTTCACCTCTCTCTCAGCAATACTTCACTCATCAACTGAACCATTCTCATTTCTGTTCTATCCAGCATTTCTGCTCTACATTTATCACCAATACATTGCTTCTATAAATCATGTCACTTCTCACACATCATACACTATTCTATTCAGTTTCATCAACACCCTTCTCTTCATTAGTGTACCACTTAGTTCTCTGAACTTCTTCCATGGCACATTTCACTCTAGCCACCATTGCCAAGACTGACCCATCTTCTCCATTCAACGTTTCCTAGTTAAAAAAATGTTTTCACACCTTTCATCTCATGCTAAACAGTAACATCAATAAATACAACATGCATACATACTCTCATCATCATCATCATTTTACGTCTGCCTTTCCCTGCTTGCCAGGGTTGGACGGGTCCTATTCAGCACAGCATCTCTCCACTTGTCACAGTCCTTCGTCATCTCCTCGGTGAGTTTCAGCGATCTGAGGTCTGCTCTCACCACCTCCGCCTATGTTTTACGTGGTCTACCTCTACTGCGTCTTCCTTCTACTGGGATTTCTTGGCACTTCTTTACCCAGCGGTCATCCTCCATGAGCATCACATGTCCATACCCTCTCAGCCTTCTCTCCTGCACACCATAACTTATCCCTCTTATACCCAGTTTCTTTCTTAACTTGTCTATGCTTGGTCGTTCAACACATTGACATTGCACATCCAACGGAGCATACTTGCTTCATTTCTCTCCAGCCATCGCATATCCTCTGCAGTTGCTGCCCATGTCTCACTACCATGCAGCATCGCGCATCTCACACAGGTTAAATATAACCGTCCTTTCGCAGCTCCCTAAACTTCTTCCAACCCATCCTTATTCTAGATACTATGGCCTCGGGACACCTCCCTCCCATGCTAATCTGATCACCTAGGTACCGGAAGCTATCAACCACTTCTAAGAAGCCACCTGCATTGGAAAAATGTGTCTATCACTGCGATTACTACTGCCAACTTTCCCTGTACATCTACTTATTATTTTTTAGTGTGCCCCCCCCCCCCAGACCCAGGATCTAATGATTATGAAATAAACTTCTGAAACATTCAGCCATGCTGCTTCAATTTCATAGTTGTATTTGTTTAACAAGTGGCCTAATCTGAGACTGTTGAAACTGAAACAATTATACATGGAAGAGACAATTTTAGCCATTTAATCCTTTCATTATCATATTTATAGTGAAATACACTGTATTTTCATAAATTAATGAAGAATTTGGAAGGATTTACTAAAATTATTTCATTAAGATGGTAACTAAACAAAAGGTTCTCACATAAAATTATGTTGGAAAATTTTAATATAAATAGAAATTCTTTAAAAAAGGTGATTTTGTTTCATAGAACCAGGGCCATTTTTGGGTAGGTAGGTTGGTATCAAAAGTGTTAAGAACATAGAAAATAATGTATTTCCATCAATATGTCAAATATGTTGTTGCACTTCAGTGACCTTGTCACTGACACATTTCCACTTTAATACATTTTTGTCTGATTTTCAATTATTTCTGTGATTGATACTTCACTTTAAATGGATATTGAATATAATCATATTTATTTATAAAGTAACAATAATGATTTCTTACATTGGCATCCAACCAAACATTTCTATTCTATTTTATTGATTTAATTTAATATATTATTGATACTTATTTTATCAACTCTTGATATATGTAAGAAAAATTGATCCCTGGACCTACAACGGAGAGAAACAAAAAAAGACTGTAAAGCATTACTAGTATTACCATTCTGTTAGGTTTCTTTCCATTAAATACTCTTCAAAGCTGCCTGGTCTTGTGCCACCTATACCCAGGCCCACATGACTCACTCATCTCATCATGTATTAACTTTGTTCATATCCTTCCAGCCCAGACTGTCATTCCCCTGGAATTTCTTCCTTACTCGTGTTTGTTTTCTGTAATTGTTGACTTTCAGTTGTTTGAGAAAGACATAAACTGTATCAGTCTCACTGGTCTTGGAGGATCTGTCAAGGCCATGGACACAGTATATGTCTTCAGAACAAGTAATAAAAGAAAAAGAAAGAATGACAAATTTATACTTTCACTTGAAATATGCTAAAAAATGGGAAGGCAGGTCTTCTGCAGTACAGCATGATGCTAGAAATATTGATACTGGGTTATCTCCTTTGTGAGCTCTAATTGAGCAAGGTCAGCTTTTATCACTTTCGTAAGTAGTTATCAACGACTTTGAGTGCTCTGCACCTGTCATTCTCCATCCGTATCACACGTCCAAACCACTGCAATCTCCTCTCCTGTACACTGCATTTGACCTCCCTTATGTTTAGTTTCTCTCTCAGTTCATTGATGTTTTGTTATTCATGAAATCTATTACACATCCATTGGAGCATGTAAGCTTCATTTCTTTCCAATCTTCGTAGGTCCTCTGCACACAATGCCCAGGTCTCACTTCCATGCAGCATTGCTGTTCATATACAGGCTTCATACAATCTGCCTTTCATTTTGAGGAAAAAAACCTTTTGTAGCTAGCAGCAGTAGTAGCTCCCTGAACCTTTTCCAGCCAATTCTCACTCTGGCTACCATACTTTCAGAATAGCCCTTCCCCCTCTGCTAATTTGGTCCCCTAAGTAACAGAAACTATTGATTACTTCTATGGACCCTGCTCGGCATTTAAAGTACCTCTTGCTACTTACTGCTCCAGTGAATCGACCACTTACAAAACCTACATTTTTTGCTAGCCTACCTGAGATCCTACTACATCACGTGTATACTCATAGTTTGCATTCGGAACATAAGATGGAATTTCTACCAATTCCTTTTCTGCACACTGAGCAAGATCATTTCTCCAAAGGGATCTGAGCCCTGTTTTCCTTACTACTTCCTAGGACTTTAGTCTTTGCCAATTTGACTTTAAGACCTTTTGATTCTAGGCCAGTACCATGATAAAATGCAGCCAGTACACTCTGTAAAGTGACAAATATCATCATCAGCATCATTTTACATCTGTCCACATTGACATGGATTGGGCAGGTCTGAGACCAAATGACTCAAAGCAACTAATCTTGGTCATTATGTTCCATATTCAGCATGGTTTCTATGGCTGAATGCATGCCCTTCTTAAAGCCAACTCACAGGGTGTGCAGGGTGCATTTTTCATGACACCAACACTACCACTTTACAGTGTGGGGAGAGTGCATTTCATCGTGGTACCAACACTTAACACTTAAAGGGTATACTGGTACCAGCACTAGAGAGGTTGTCACTTGTTCAACCAGACTGATGAAACATTTCAAACCCTATTTGTTTGATTTTGATTTCCAAACACTCTCACTCAGGTATACTCCCAAAACACTAGTAGGCTAGTATATCATCATCATTTTACGTCCACTTTTCCCTTCTTGCAAGGGTGGGATGGGAACCGATTCTGGCTTGATTTCTACAGCTGGATGCCCTTCCTAACACCAACCTCATTTACAGTGAGTGCTGGGTGCTTTTTTACCGTGGCACCTCCACGACCACTTTGCAGTGGAATGATATGGACCCCAGTCCCTATCATCTTATTTCTACAGCTGAGTAAACTGGAGCAATGTGAAATAAAGTGTCTTGCTCAAGGAAACAACACATCACCTGGTCTGAGTATTGAACTCACAACCTTTCGATTGCAAGGCCAATGCTCTAACCACTAAGCCATATATTAATATATTTTATTTCAACTGGAAATAAACTTTTGTAAAATAATAAAACAGTATAAATTGTACAGTCACTTCTGTATTAAAAAAAGATTTGTAACAACAATGACAATTATGATGATGATGATGGTGGTGATGATAATGATGATGATGGTACTGTTGATGATGACAGTAGTAATGATGTTGTTGCTGATAGTCTTGGTGATGATGGTTGTTGCGGTAGTGGTACTGTTGATAACGACAGTAATGATGGTGATGTTGGTGATGATAACAGTAGTAATGATGATAGCGTTGGCGATAATGGTGTTGATAGTGATGTTGATGATGGTTGTTGTGGTAGTGGTACTGTTGATGACGACAATAGTAATGATGGTGGCGGAGGTGTTGGTGATAATGGTGTTGATAGTGATGTTGATGATGGTTGTTGTGGTAGTGGTACTGTTGATGACGACAATAGTAATGATGGTGGTGGAGGTGTTGGTGATAATGGTGTTGATAGTGATGATGATGTTGGTTGTTGTGGTAGTGGTACTGTTGATGACGACAATAGTAATGATGGTGGTGGAGGTGTTGGTGATAATGGTGTTGATAGTGATGATGATGTTGGTTGTTGTGGTAGTGGTACTGTTGATGACGACAATAGTAATGATGGTGGTGGAGGTGTTGGTGATAATGGTGTTGATAGTCTTGGTGCCGAG
Source organism: Eledone cirrhosa (assembly GCA_964016885.1). Classification (NCBI taxonomy): domain Eukaryota; kingdom Metazoa; phylum Mollusca; class Cephalopoda; order Octopoda; family Eledonidae; genus Eledone; species Eledone cirrhosa. Next base: position 168,733 of record CAXHJY010000708.1, read on the forward strand.
GGTGGTGGAAATGATTTGTTTTGCAGTTTCATTATTTCGGACGAGGTTAACTTTGCCTTTCATCCTTACGGGGTCGATAAAATAAAGTACCAGTAATACACTGGATATTTGCTGGCCTTGTGCCTAACGTAGAAACAATTATTTCGGAATAATTTATCATTTTACTGAAGGGTGGCACACGTGTTGAAGTGGGTCGATAAATATCAAGGAAACATTTTGGCTAAAATAAAGTATGAGAATAGAGAGGGAGAGAGAGATAGAGAGAGAGAGAAATAATTGAGCAATAAGAGATGATTCAGACAGATAAACGGAACAAGGGAGACAAGGAAGAATAATAGAGCAGTAAGGGAATGTTTAAACACACATTCACATATATTTAATATACATCCATATATGTATGAATGTACGTATGTATGTTTATATATATACTATACACACACACATACACTTTTACCTGTTCCAGCCATCTGGCTGAGGCCATACTTCTATATGCTGCTTGCGTTGGCTGGCCATTGGAATATAAATGTATATATATAATTATATATCATCATCATCATCGTCACCATTTTAACGTCCGCATGTGTGTATATAAATGCAGAGACAAAGAATTACACACTGATAAGAAAATGAAAGAAAGAGGTAGTAGGAAAAGAGAAAGTAGTGGTAATTTTGAGAGGGTTTCAGTGAAATAAGGAATGAGGAACTTAGAGAGAGGGGTGACGAGATGTAAGAAAAATTGGAATAGTGGAAATCAGTGAGATGAAGAAAGAGACGGAGAGAAATCAAAACGAGAACAGAAAAAGAAATGGGAAAAATAGATAGGCAAAAGATGGAAAGAGAGAAGAAAGGAAATTATAAGAGAGGAGATTGATCAGATTAAGGACGTTTTGAAAGAGGAAATAAGATAGAACGAAATAAATATTAAAGAAAAATACCCGAATATGGAACTAAGATGAAATATAAGAAGCCTTCTAATTGGCAGAAAGCTTGTCCATATCTAACGAATGAAAGCACTCCTCTTACTCTCGTCTGTGAGCAGAGAAATAGAGGGAACTACAATGAGAGGAGGGAAGAAAAAAAAGCAAGTTTGTGAATGAGGAAGATAGAAAGAGTAAACATAGCACGTATAAACACACACACACGCACTTGTGCCCATGACGCTATAAACTCTGCTTTGGTCTTTACATACAGTTCTGTCTTATTTATTTACTAACTCTTTTTTTTTTCTCCGTTGATAATTTCATAAATGTTACCGAAGAAAAACAAAAACAAAAAAAGTTTTATTAACCAGTTCTGTTAATTGATAATTGCGAAAGGAAACAAAGCAGGTGGTTGACTCTTATTTCCTACGATGATGTCCTGATTTATTTAGCCGTCGATTGTACATTAATTTGGATCCGCTCTTTAACCGCAATATATCGGCGAACCACTACATACTTACACGGAAATGTTCACATATTTTAAACCAGCATTGTGAAGAAATTACCCTCATTTTATTGTTATAGAAACCCCACAGTGTCTTAGTTTTCTCCTCGTAGATCATTTTTTTTTTTTTTGTCACCACCTTTTCTACCTACCACCATTCTGTCATTAGACCGATCTCAGCAGTCTTCCTACACATATTCTAATCACTCGGGATTTGCTATAATTGAACATTGAATAAACACCCACACAAACACACGTTGCTAAAAACGGCTCCATTTACACAATAACATAATATATTTCTATATTGACAAAGATATCTGATTTAAGAACTGATCCACTTGCAAACGTTGTTTTCTCCACGCCCATTTTCGGCTGTTTATTTTTCTCTCTTTATATCTATATCTATATATATATATATATATATAGATATATATATATCGTGTGTTTGTGAGAAGAAGAAAGAAAGCGTAATGTAGTCTCACATTCCACTCTCCCGCTCTCCCCCCTCTTCTCTCTATCAGTCGCTCTTATTCTCTTTCTCTCTGTATATGTGAATAAAGACTGTTTAGGGGGAATAGATGCAGTTGATTATTAGATAGTAAATAAATATCATAACAGTAGTTACAACGGGAGATCTGGTGTTAGAGATGGAGACTTTAAGGTGACGTTTGGTGGTGGTTTTATTTTTACCCTCCCACGTTTTGTTTTTCTTTTCGTCGTCGTCTAAGAGACATTGGTCAACTAGTGTCATTCTTGGTTGACAAAATGTCCAACACATTCCTACATTTAGGAGACATTGTGTCTCTCTATGCTGAAGGCAACGTATGTGGCTTTATTTCCACGCTGGGGTAAGTATTTCCTTATATTCTTCCTACTGACCGAAAACCACTTGACATCCCCTAACTTTGTCGAAAATTCTTAATTTCTAACTGATTCTAATTCTGTTATCTCTGATTTCTCGCACACTCTCTTCCTTGCACCAAATAATTCCATTTAATTGATCTCATTTTCCTTGTTCTCCCACTTTCTTTATTTTCCCCTCCACTTTCTCCCCGTGTTGTATAATAATGATATCTTGGAATTCGAATAATCTCATATCTCAACTGGACACCTACAAATAAACACGGTTTATATTTAAAATGAAATAATAATAATAATAATAATACTAACAAAAAAAAAACAAAAAAAAAAAAACAATGAAAAAATACTCCCAAACGGGAGAAGACCTGCACAGTGAATCACATGCCACAATAAGGGACGCTGGAGTTTAATTATTTTTGACGCACGCCAACAAACTTGCAACATTTCCGCGAGTGATAGCGTGGCTAAGACGCTGGAATAACCAAGCACCCTCGCGGGCATTACCTGACACCTTGATAAAGCCAGTCGGCAACAATGACAAGAACTTCATTGTTGGCGGCCCAGCTCCCCCAAACGTCTCGAAGGCCACAGATTGGAAAAAAAAAAAAAAAAAAAAAAAAATAGTTTGGCGATAATTCTCAGTATTTTAGAATTTTATTCCACCCGGCTACGGATGCGGGGACCCTCACTTTTACCTGTCAAATTTCTACACTTTTTTCTTCATTCAATTTTTCTCGTGTTTCCGTTTATTCCACCCTTTCATTTAATCATGTAAACCGCTAACGTATTACCATTATACACACACCCGTTCCAGCTGTTGTTTACCTTAATATTTCCTAGAAGGATCAGAATAATAGGGCAGCTTGCTTGTCTTTGTTTTTCTCTCGCGGAATTTTCACTACTGTCAAAAATAATTATATTTAAGCTAAAATTAGAAAATTCAAGTTTAATAATAACCTGGCCATTTTAATGTTAATTATACACAGTTTTACATTTTTAGCAGAAAAAAGTTTTTCTTTCTTTCAATAACGTCTACAAGTTAACAGTGAATTGTTGAAATAGGAATAGTTACCTTTTCTATGTTTATATTCACATGTATAATGTGGTCGTTTCAGAACCTGTTGAAGTTGTTAAAACTATTAACTATTGGTTTTCTATGCAGAAGATTAGCAGTTCAATCCCACCGTTTGTAAATTAGTTAACATACATGACAAATGACATGTAAAATTCTTCCTGAATTTAGCACTGAAATATTCATTCAGTAGTGGACTACAAAAGATTATAAATAAATTTTGTTCCTAGTTTAAATATTTAGAAAGACAAACTATATTGTAATTGCAATTACAACGAAACATTCTTTTATTAATTTACTGGTTTCAATCACGGGTCGTGTACAAATTCTTGTTATTCTTTTATGTTTGAAACCAACAAAACTTGACATTCAATTTTGACCAGAACATGAACGGTCTTGTTAGAAGAGCACTTGTCAAACTGGCAAAATTAAACCCAGTATCGGTTGTGTAAGAGCGGGTCTGTTAGTAGTAAATCTGATTACTGTTTCATAAAACGATGTATACATAGTGACAATTGAGTTCCCGGCGTGCTGAGTTCGCTCATTAGACTTGGTCCTTTTAGATAGATTTTTATTCGGGAAAAAAACATAATTGTCATACAACACGTGAAAAATATATCAATAAAAATATATCAATATATTTATCTTTCATGATTATGTTTACAAATAAACACGATTTATTTAATATAAAAGGTGGGAGAAGACGCGCATTCCCAATCACGCGTCACAATAAGGGACGTTGGAGTTTCCTCCTAATAAATTGTTAAGCAAGCCAATACACTCGCAGCATTTTCGTGTGTGGTAGCGAGGTTAAGACGCTGGAATAAACAAGCATCCTAATTATGTAAAAACATATTTATACCCCTAAGCATAATATATGTGTCTAAGCGCGGGCGTATGTATATTTATGCGCTAAGTTTCCATACAAGTGCATGTAGAATTCGTCAACTGCAGTTTTGTAATGATATAATGAAAAATTATTTATTTCAGTAAACGAATAACACTTTTCATTAATTACACCTTATATTTATTTGGTAATTTTTGTCAGATGAACCGAAAAAAAAAAAAAATGGGTTGCTGTTCCCTTATCATAATAACAGACGGAAACAACTTGTCATTCCAGTTACCACTTGGGGCTTGTTGATAGCTGAACTTATTTTATTAATACTTAATAGTGTTTTGAAACTGTTCGTTTAACATATACAATTATAAATCTTTCAATTACTTTTCTCAGTTCATTGCTGTTGAATATATTGGAATGTTCATTTTCCAGCTCATTCGTCTAGAACATGTTTTATGTGAAAATTATTGAAGCAAATTCAATAGAATGGAATATATGAATTCTTTGTTGATTTATGCAGATATATTTCTATCATATTTACTGAAATAAAGAAATCTAACACCATATTAAGCTATGTGCTATTTAATAGATATTACATAACAAAAATGAAGTCAATATTAGGGAAATCTCAATTTGTTTGGGTCTAAGGATCACTGGTATTTAGTGGATATCAGTTTTTTAATCAGTAATCCTTTTGGGACCACTATAATATTTATAGAACCTGTGTCATAGCTTCTGTTTCCACAGTTGTTGTTTAGACCCTCATCAATCCTATAGCTCCCTCCTCATTTTTATTGGATGTTTAAGATTACTTTATCTAATGTGTCATTTTCTTTAGGGTGCAATTTACAGGGGATGAGGGTGGAATTTGGTTATTATTTTCAGTAGCTTGAACGACCACATAGCTTTCTCATTGTATGAAGCTTTATTAGTATTCAACAAATGTGAGGAAACTTTCCATGGATAGATAGCTAGTTAATCTATTGCAAGTAACTTGCTGAACATTCATAGTCAAGTACACTATCCAGAGAAATGAGGTTTGTTATGTTGATATTCTCATCTGGATAAATTCAACATCTTGACCTCTTACTTTTTCTTCTTCATCATTTTTATGTCCACTTTTCCTACTGACAAGTTTCATGTGTTGTCACAATTCGAGTTGGTTCTTATTCAGAGTTATTGCCTTCCAAGATGGGTTGGAGGACTATGCCTTGTTCGTATGTTCCATTTGTGGCATGGTTTCTTCCCTGTGTGTATTTGGTGCATTTATCATGGCACTAATACTAGAGCAGTTATCTTGTCCTCAGCAAGTCTAAAAAGCCCTCTCTGTCTTAGTGTCTTGATTTGATCATCAATCACTTTACATTTACATTTTATCATGGAACCAGCAGTGGGATGGTTGTCTTGTTCCCTGTAAGTCAAAAGAGTCTTTACTATGATGTTCTTGCTCATTCAGAGCAATGTGACCAAGAGGTTGAAAAGAAGAGAGAGAGCAATGGCAGAAGAACAAGGGTGAGTGGGTGAAGGGAACAACAATATGATGGGAGAAAGAGTGATTGGGGTGAGTGGATGATAGAGGAGGGAGTGATGGAAGATAGATGGTGTTGGAGGGACTAATGGAGAGGAGACTAATGGCAGGGAATATTGGAAGTAACACAGTAATAGCAGCTACATGTTTATTGGTGAGAGAGTTGTTGAGGAATTTATATTATTTCTGTGAATTACATCATTATTTATATCTGAAGGACCAGATAGTATCTTAGCTTAAAGTTTTCCTGGTAATCGTTTTTAGAAATATTTTATCTCTTTATGAATCAGCTTACTGAAATGAATTGCATGTTTGTACTGCAAATGTTGATTGGGTGAGAAAAGCAAAATATCATTGCGAGCTGTGATTGAGCAGATTTAGTCTAAACTATTTAACACTAGCTAAGCCTATTGGCATTTTTAAAAAAAATGATATTTAAAAGTAATTTAAAGTAATAAAGGGTTTATTGTTGTTATTTTTTGTTTTGTTTTAAAAATGCTGTCTGTTAAACACAAAGAGAAAAATCCTTAGTGTAAAATTTTTTTGCTTTGATTTATCAAGTTGTAAAATACAAGTCATACTTCTGGTATCAGATTGAAAAAAGTACTTTATATGAATATTTTCTGTTAGTCTTGTGAGGTTTCCTCTTCCTCATCATAGTTGTTCTTATCAAGTTTCTCACATCTCTATGGATTGGTTGGTGTGTTAGTATTTAGCAAACTTTCAAACACATAGTTGTCAGCTTCTGATACAACAATCATTTATGGCTTCTCTTATTCAAGAGCTGTTGATAGTTTTACTTTTTACTCTTTCTTCTTGTCTTTATTTTACCTATGAGACATTAACCCTTTTCATACCATACTTTGGTTCTACAATACTATGCTGTTTATTTTGATGCCATATTTATATAAAAATCTTCCATTGTGATTTTATGTAAGAACTTTTGTTAAATTCCAAACAGCTTAATAACGAGAAAGTTTGTTATATTACTATATCTCTCCAATTCTTGATTATTTTCAAAATTATTTGAAAACCATAAGCAGTGTCTTTAATGGTTTTTTATTCGATTCATTAAATGATTGAAATTAAATTGATGTGTGATGGTGTTTAAGATGTGAGGTGTGGAAGGCAGGAAAAATACATAGTTTACATTATGATAAATATAATTACATTGAATTATAATGATACAATAATAGAAAATATGTGATATTTAAAAGTGTTCATGTAAATACATGTGGTGTATGTGTACAGTTCCATGAGTTTAGGGTAGAAAATGAGCTTGATTTTGATTCACAACTGTTAAACATGGCATCAATTGTGTTGTCCAAGTCTATTGACATCAGACTGATCTGGAATCCAAGCCTCTTTACATAATAGTGAGAAATCATGGATGGTTTGTTATGGACAACTGAATCTCTTGTGCTTCTTACTGTCTATAAAACTATTTGTTGTTTACTCCCAGAAAAACAATTATTGTCTGCTTCATTGTGTTTTATTTGCTGACATTAGATGTTTCTTTTTCGTGTCAAGTGAAAGCAAATCAAGAGTTTCAGGTTTCGAATCCACATAGAAACTTGCTACATGGTATTCTAATTCTTAAATCAGTGATACACAACCTGCTACATGATATTTTAACTCTTAAAGCAATGATACACAACCTGCTACATGACATTTTAACTATTAAAGCAGTAATGCACAACTTACTACATGAAGGATACTTCATGGACCACCACATGCAACACAGTAGGACATAAAACCCAACATAGACCACCAAATTTTGGTGTAGATCACTGGTAGTTCATCTTTGATTTTAAAACAGACAGAGGTTACCATTAAGGTTAACTAGGCAGATGCCTAGGGTGCAGATCTCAGAGAAGCATATTATTGAACTTTAAAGGATCTCAGTTATATACAAATTTGTATGATTAAATTAAATATAAAATAATTTCCTGTAATCAATGAGTAAATCACTGAACATCTTTGTCACTTAGCATCAATGTGAAAATACCCAAAGCTGTGGAGAAATTTGTATGTTATGATCTGTCACATGACTTCGCATAGGTGAATGTGGTCTGTATGGTGGAAAATTTAGGCTTACTAGTTTCCCTAATATGGTTATAGCAAGAAGTGTCAAAAACTAGGTTCATCAGTTTACTAAATTTTAAGTTGAAATTATTATATTTGGCAGAATAGGGGGCACGCATTGTAGAGTTAGTCTAGGGTGGTAAATACCCAGGAGCCAGCTCTGTCTTAAATTATTAAATTTTGTTTTTCTTATTTTCTTATGGTTTTGGTTATTGTTTTTGGAAGGAGTGTAGAGTGCTGAACAAAATGTTTTGCAGTATTTAGTAACATCCCTTTACAAACTAAGCTCAAATTCTACTGGAGTTGGCTTGCCTTTCATCTTTTTGGTGAAGGATTGATGAAATAAGTTCCAGGTATATACTGAGGTCAATTGAATCAAATATAATTTCTGACTTCTTATGAATGTAAGAAATCCTTATTGTTGCTGTTGATATTATTCATAGGAAATATGTTTTAAAAACTTAGACTATTCACTTTTTTTGTTCTTTAGCCTGTTTCTTTCTCGTCTAAACTCTGACATTTCTGTATTACATACAAATAGAATATACAATGACTAGAACCACTGAGAGAACATTTTCAAGGTGGAACGTGACTACTTTTGAGTCTAAGGAGGGAGCCCTTTCAAAATTGAATGGGTCGAAGCAATTTTTAAGGAGTGGGGGAGGAGGCAAACCAGCTGAACCTCCTACTTCTTTTATAAACTCTGGTAATGAAGCTAATTGTTTGTTTTATTGGCATGACGACTAGTAAAACTATTAAATAAAACAGTATATTCATATAATATTTATAGGAATATATTTAGTATTGCGATAGCCTTAGTTTGTTTAGTTTTGTTAAACATTGTTCAACAATGTTTACTTGTTTTTGATACATCTGTTGTCTTGATTAATTAAAGTTATTCTGTTCACCACATTATATATGTTGACATTTCACTATTGGGCAGCTTTGGTTATGTGGGCTCAAGACAATATGTCAAGAGATTTCTATATTGGGTCATCTTCAGAAATTGTGATCAGGTAGAAAGAACACTGTACTTGATATTTGATGAATGGCTCATTGAATGAGACCCTAAGTAACTGATACTTAGGTGACCAGCTAGATCCTGTTGTAGTGCACCTGAACACTGTACACAATAATTTCATTATTATCCTGTCTCACTCATATCTCAAGCTTAATAATATTTAGGTGACCTTGTAAAATGTATTACAAGTGCAGATGTGAAAATAAAATGTACCTATCCCACACAGTAAAGTGGTAGTGGTGTTGTCATGATAAAATGTACCCAGCCCTCACAGTAAAGTGGTAGTGGTGGTGTCATGAAAAAAATGTACCCAACCCACTCAGTTAAGTGGTAGTGCTAGTATCATGATAAAAAGTATCTAGCTCACACTATAAATAACAAAATATGAATCCAGCCTACACTGTAAAGTGACAGTGTCCGTGCTATGATAAAATTTATCCACTCCACACTATAAAACGGTTGTGGTGGTGCCATGAAAAAAAGCACACAGTCCACCCTGTCAGGTGGTAGTGGTGGTGCATTAAGAATATGAACCCAGTACATGCTGTGGTGTCACTGGCATTAGAGTCTCTAGCTATATAAACCAAGCTAAAATAGAAGCCACGGTCATCTTATCTGTCTTTCCTCAGAATGTGACAACCTGTCTAACTCATGCAAATATGGAAAACAAATGTAAAATGGTGATGATAATATCTACAACTTAGATGATACAATATCTACAGCTTAGTGACCACTATTTTGACATGTATATTGTTTTTCATTTTTATATACAACCATCATCATTTATAATTTATATCTAACTGCTTTCCATGATGGCATGGGTTGGCTGAGCTGTTAGGGTCTGAATTCGTTCTTAGTCTAAGTTATTGCTCTCCTATATGGAACAGAGAACTATGATGTCTTGTTCAAGCATTCCATTTCTGGCATGATTTTTTATAAGGGGTACTAGGAGGATTTTATTGTGATATGAGCATCAGAAAGGTTGACATGTCCTCAACAAGATCAAAGAGTTCTCTGTATTCTTACAGCATTAGAGAGGTTGTCATGTCCTCAAAATCATGACCAAAAAATCCTCTGTACTCTCTACTCTACATTGTCACCATTTGCCAACAATTTTACAGAGACTACTGGGTGCCTTTTATCACGGCACTAATAATTATGATTCCAATCGTTAGTGAAGTGATCACTGGGTGACCTTGAATATTGTGATGCTTTCATCCATGCTGTAGTATATTTACCCTACACTGAATAATATAATGCATATATAACATATGGTTTGAAATATTTACTGATTCAGTCACAACTGGTGACTGATATTATGCCAGATACTTCAGGGTAAATAAAGTTTGCAATTAGTTACACCCGTAAGAATACAAGCAGATATATGTTGTTTTATGAGTAAAGAAATATAGATAACATTGAGTTGATGAAGTAACATTTAGTTAACTATGTTAATAAATCATAGACAATATATCCTAGACTGACCTATGTGAATGATCTATTAGACAACACTGGCTTCTATATTCTACATGCACTTGTAATGACCTATTTTTAACTCAGCTAAAATTTTATACATGACACTTAATTTTACTGATTTCTTTTTTTTTTTAAGTTTAGGCTACATTTATATGGTATAGTAAGCACTAACATACTTAATATGACAAGCATGATAACTTCCGTTAATCACTGTTATACACATATTGAAGGAGGGAGATAAACATCATTGAATATTCACCCAAACAATGACCAAAGTAGCAATTCAATATAATATATATATATATACACACACACACACAAACATATATATATCTATATATGGACGCACCCCAATTTAGAAGGTAATAATTAGAAAACATAAATTGCCAGTTCCTACTACCAAGTAATATTTACTCCATTGAAATCTAACCTTATTTCAGCTTGAAATTCTCACTAATTGTGACAAATTCATCAGAAACTAGGATGGAACACTAAATTATATTGAATATAAGAAGTTCGTCCCAAAAGTAAGGGTACTGGTGTTATATTTAAATATATATTAGATGTAAATGAAATTACAAGTTATCTCCTTCAAAATATACGACCTTTGGGAAGTAGCAGTACCGGAAGTCATTTTCTGTGAGTGTCCATGTCTTGTCGATTTCAATATTTTGTATATACTCCACAATCTCCAAAGGATGACCCTTCAACTTCGATTTCAATTTAGGGAAGAGGTAGAAATAAATTGTATGGACTCGATCTGAGCTATAGGGATGATGTGAAAGAGTGGGAATATTTTTCTTTACCAGAAATTCTCTAATTGAAGCAGTGAGCAGGTGTGTTATGATGGTGCAGTAACCTATCCCCTTTTGGACTTGCTGTGTGAGCAGGTGTGTTATGATGGTGCAGTAACCTATCCCCTTTTGGACTCGCTGGATCTGTTTTCGAAGTTATTCCAAGACATCTTTGTAGAATGTGCGATTAATTGTCTGTCCTAGAGGTAAAAATCTTTGTGAACACTACCACAGCTATTGAAAAAAATACTAAACATCATTTTCACCCTGTATCTGCTTATACATGCTTTCTTTGGATGAGGATAATTTTTCATGCCATTCTTCACTTTGCTGTTTTATCTCTGGATTGTACTCAAACATCCATAATTCATCTCCTGTTATCACTTTATCCTAGAAATTTGGCCTAATTTCGAGTCTTTCTAGTAAATCCTGACAAATTTCCAGCCAGTTCATTTTTGCCCCACAGATAAGTGTTCAGGCACTAAAATTGCACCAATTTTTCACATGTGCAAATGGTTTAAAAATTCTGTAAACTGCATTTTTATCCAAGCCTGTCTCTTCTGCAATCCTAACATTTGATCAGCGATCTTTCACCATCACCACTTGCACCACTTCCACATTTTGTTTATTTATTGACAAGATTGGTTTTCAACATGTTCTTGGCCTTCTTTGAAAGCTTTGTGTCTCTTAAAAACCTTACTTCTTGATAGAGAGACATTTCCATAAGCTTGTGTTAAAGAATCAAATGTTTCAGTGACAGATTTGTTGAGTTTCACACAAAATTTGATTGCGTACCATAGTTTGATATTTTCCTGCATCACAAATGTAACAGAGGTTATAAACATGTCTGTACATAAACAGCATTAACTAATGACTGACTCAATCAATCATGTTGAAACAGGTATGTGCGTAGAGCAAAGGTCATAACCACACCTATATAAATATATCAACGAGGTGTTGTTACCATGTCATACATAAGAAAATCGGAACCCTTACATTTGGTAAAAACCTTGTCTGTAGTTTTGGATACAAAAATAATGTTAGGTCTGATTTATGTTTAGATTAAATCATGCAGTAGGCTTAGTGTTCAATTTATTTTAGCTTGAAATCCTCACTCTAAACTTATAATTCCCATTACTGAACAGCTTTTAGAGACATTTTATGAAGAAAAAATATATTTAATAAGCCATGAAACATGGTATATAATCTGGTTTGAAATGGTTTGATGAACTGAAGTTACAATTAGGAAACATTTAGTGTTATGAGGGGAAGAATAATCTGATATTTGGCCAACTCAATGACAACTCCAGACATGTTTCAGTCTTATTAAAGTGCTTCTTTGGAGCATAGTCATTCACATGTCTACCAGATCGATAGAGAGTAAGAAATATATGTATAAGCAGAGTAGATTAATACACTGAAGTGTCAATAACTCTACTTGAGTATTCACTTAGTTTGTGATGACCCACCCTACTCTTTGCAAGCAGGGAAAACATGTTTAATAATAATAATAATAATGACGACAATGCAGCAGCAGCAGCATAAGAGAGAAAGTTTGAGAGTTCAAAATGTTATAAAAGTAATCTAAAAATATTTCAACAACCCTTACTGGTACAATGAAATATGTGTCCAATGAAGATAAAATCTTATGTTATAATATGTAGAATCCACTTAGAGTTGTAGTATCTCATCCAATTTATGATGGATAATAGGTGTTATTTAGGCAGTCATTATATAAAGAGACCTGTAGCACAGAGTCAGTCATTTAAATACTTAGAAATAAGAAACATTTACTTCGTCGATTCTCACTACTTCATTGTATATGATAGTGGTACTTATTTTTTCAATCCTACATAAACGAAAGATATAGTTTAACCTGTTAATTAACACACTACCTGAAATCACTCCTGGTTTATTTGACAAGTCTTTATATTTATCTAAAAACCTTCCATTATAATTGTTTCTACTTTTAGGCACAAGGCCAGCAATTACCCAGTGCATTACTGGTACTTTATTTTATCGACCCCGGAAGGATAAAAGGCAAAGTTAACCTCGGCGGGATTTGAACTCAGATCATACAAGGAGGTAACTCTATGCTTCAAAGCATGGCATCCGACCCTCTACCGATACTGCCAATCCACCGCCTTAAACCTTCCATTATAATGGTGAATTGGCAGTATCGGTAGAGGGTTGGACGTCATGCTTTGCAGCACAGTTACGTCCCTTTACGGACTGAGTTCAAATCTCGCCGAGGTTAACTTTGCCTTTCATCCTTACGGGGTCGATAAAATAAAGTACCAGTAATACACTGGGATAATTGCTGGCCTTGTGCCAAAAGTAGAAACAATTATAATTTTATGTAAAAACTGTTATTTTCCAAATACCAGATGTATAATGAGAAAGTTATATTACTAAATCACTCCAAATGTTTCATTTATCATCATCATCATCATCATTTAGCATCTGGTTTCCCAGGCCAGCACTCAAGTGGAATCACTGACCTCCAGGTGGGCCAGGGGCCTGACATACAGTCCTGTATTCTACTGAGTACATTTTATCATAGCACCAACTCTACAGAAGTTGTCATGTCTTTGTCACAGCTGATGAGTCCCCCCCCCCACCGACCCATTTTAGGGCTGGGTTTCGATGGGTGATCACTTTTCTTATCACCAATCACTTTACAGAGTGTACAACATGCAACACTAGGGAGGTTGTCATGTTTATGGTACAACATTAAAAAAATCATTGGCAGTACTTTTCATTAGAAATATGCTAATGAAACAAAACAATATATCTAATGGTATTTAACTAATGTAATGGTACGTGATGGGGCCCACCCACAGCCCCGGCGGACAGAATGGAGAAGGCGTTTTCCCGGAGGACGGCAAGGGAGACGCGCTGGAAAAGCCACTCCAACTCGCGGGGCTCACATCTACGGCTGGCCAGCTCAGCGCCTATGGTGGTGAGTAAGGAGGTAGCCCTGGGGCCGAGGACACCAGAAGTTTCCACTGCCAGGGGAACGACCGCAAACCTGTCGGAGAGCGACCGGTATTTGAGGAGTTTGGCCACCTCAACCCGACGTGCAGCAGAACATGGGTCAGCCACAGACTGCACCAGGTTGCGGCTGCAGAAAGTGTCGGTGCAAGTAGCATCCCAGACGAGGGGTTTGCCACTGCGGAACGGGAAGATGGTCATGCCATCTGGCCTTTTGCCGTCCCCTAGATCCAGCCCCACCGGCTCGAGCTGGGAAGGGAAGCCTGCAGCGTCCAAGCCATGCTTAATGACCTTGTTGAGGGCAGTATGGCGTGGAATGCGGCCGGCACTGTGGCGACAGGAAAGCGGGTGGAGGCCGAAAGAGTCCACGGTGGAACCGCAGCGACATTGGTGTGGCTGGCAGATCTTTCTCCCCCTGTTGACGTCAAGTCCCCCCAACGCACTTGGGATGCCATCCTGTGCAGCCTGGCCTCAGACAGGCTCACGCACGAGCTCGACAAGAACTGCCCTGCTTGTTTTCGTGCGGCCTCCAAACCCCACAGTGGTGCCTGGCTCCATGCTCTGCCCTCCTTCTCCACTGGCACGCAGCTAGACAACAATATATCTAATTAGATTGCGAGTTTCCTAGTTAACAATTCTGTACCACTTCTCAAAGATGACCTCTTTCAGCTTCTTAACCCTTTTGTTACAGTATTTCTTATAAAATACACTGCTTATGTGTTTCAATCAATTTTGAAAATAATCAGTTTGGTAGAATTGAATAAAATAACTTTCATTAGTTAATAAAGCAACTCTTTTATTAGTAAACATTACTTAACATATTTCAAAATGAATAGTTTTGTATCATAAATCCAGGACAATTTCTTGTGGTTTGGTATCAAAAGTGTTAATACTAATGACACTTACATGACAATTATGATCTATTATTGAATAATATAAAAAAATAAACAACCGAAAGTATGAATTATCTTTTGCTATGATTAATGAAATATGGAAAGTGAATCAAATGAGTTAATAATTTGTCTAGTCAATTGTCTAATACTTCTATTTGTTGAAGGTTTATATACAAGCTGTTATTTATTTAATTTAAAGAAAACTGTTTTTAATTATTGGACTGCATTCATTGGGATATTATCTTCAAGGATTTAGTTGATCATATTAGCACCAGTACATATTTTACATCCTTACGGGGTCGATAAAATAAAGTACCAGTAATGCACTGGATAATTGCTGGCCTTGTGCCTAAAGTAGAAACAATTACTTACTTTACCAAACTCTGTTAAACTGCTAAGTTCTTTCGTTACCATATTTCTAATGAAGGATATTACCTACAATTTTCAAATAATGTTGAAAATAATCAAATTTAGAGAGATTTAGTAATAAACTAACTTTCTCATTATCAAGCTGGTGTTTGGATCATAAGTTAACACAGGTTTATACATAGAATTATGATGGAAGGTTTTAGTTATATATTAAACAGCTTTATATTGTATATCCAATGGTTGTTTTGAGGTAGTTTGGTATCAAAAGGGTTAATGGGCAAAGAGGGGCATAGTATCTTTTGACTGGTGTAAATGTAAACACACGCACATGATAGGCTTCTGTCTACTAAATTTAATTCACAAGGTGTAGGACAGTCCAAAGCTATTGTTAACACTCAAATGGGTGACCTCGTTGTGAAACTTAAGCATTTTATAAACTGTGGTTAAGGAGTTTGCATCATGATTACGTAGTTCTAGATTTGATTCTACAGTGTAGCCCCTGTATTAATAAGACTCAATATTACTTAATTCTCCTAAGGGTAGTGGATTAGTAGTATTGGTAGGCGGGTTGGATGTTTTGTGGCATATGGTTATGTCCCTTTATGTTCTGAGTTCAGATCTCACCGAGGTTAGCTTTGCTTTTCATCCACACAGGGATTGATAAAATAAAGTGCCAGTAACCCACTAGGGTCAATTTAATCGACCTTCCCCTCTACCAAAATCGTTGGCTTTGTGCCAAATGTAGAAACCATTATTGGCAGTATCAGTATAGGGTCGGACGCCATACTTTGCAGCAAAGAGTTACAGCCCTTTATGGTCTGAGTTCAAGTCCCGCCGAGGTTAACTTTGCCTTTCATACTTACGGGGTCGATAAAATAAAGTACCAGTAATGCACTGGGATGATTGCTGGCCTTGTGCCAAAAGTAGAAACAATTATTACTTTACTTTAATGACATGCTTTCAACATATTTTATTTATTCAAATGAATAAGCAAATGTATTATCGTAGAAATTAATTATCAAATCATAGCTTTAAAACTGTTTATAAACTTTCTTGTAGGTTTGACAAACTTTTTTTTATAGAATCCTCTTGGAACAATATTGGGCTACGTAGTAAAGTTTAGGAAATCTTTCTTAGAAAGAAAAAAAATGAAACAAAATCCAGTGTCTAAGAAAATTAATGATAGATTGCAATAAAATTTGTAAAATGAGATATTTTCATGTCATGACAAGAGAATGTGAATTTTGACATTTTGGGCAGTCAAAATTTCTATCATTTTCTTTGAAGAAGACATAGCAGAAATATATATGAAATATCAGAACTTATTTTTCCTCATAGCACACAAACTTGTATCATTTTTTAAATTTTATTAGACCACTAGACATTTTATCTAATTCCACCTTGTACTTATTCAAGGAATTCATCTGTTGATTTATTGCAAAACTTTGAAAATGAAATGTAATATTGTTACAATATTTTAATGGATTTAATGATAGTTTGAGTTGATGACTTAAAACTGATTTTAATTTGTTGTTTGAGCTTTTATTATCAATCATAGAGGGTTAAATCTGATAACTAAAACTGATGGTTTGTAATGGTCGTTTGGACTGATTCCAGAAAGTAATGACCTAAGTTGATTATTTGAACAGTTAGTTGGCATTGATGGCTAAAAATGTTTTTATTGATGATTTATATCAACTGGAAGTTAAACAAAATATTTAAAATAATCAGTATAATGTTGGTAGTGTATACATTGTGATATGTCAGTTAAGAAAACTAAACAAAAGAGGACTTTATTTACAGAAGGGGTTGTTTATTGAAGAAAATAGGTTTCTCTCTCAATATAAATTATAGTTTATACATCTCCTGAAAGGGTTAAATCACTTATTCATTTCAGTGATTAAACATATTTTTTCACATTACTTCCACATATTCATGACTTGAAATATTACTTAATAACTGGAAATTCATATCATCATTATTAAACATAAAGTATAAAAATGAGGCCAAGATGTAAACATTTGAAGTTGTGGCATTAATGTTGTGAAAGTAGTTCCAACTGAAAACCTCAACCAACCAATTAACTATATTTGTTAAGAATCTCCCACAATGTCCATCACAGAAATACATGTATTATGATCTGATGATTTTTTAAATATTTTTTTTCTGGACGAAATAGGAATGCCCCTGCCCTTTGTAGCTTCTCCAAGATGTTCTGGGAATAATGGTTAGTTCAAGGTCTATACCAGGAGTTCCTAATCTTTTTGATATCATTACTTCTTGCTCTCGCATGGAAACATTTTCCACTGCCCACCTGTATAGTAAATATTCAAAAACATGCCCAAAATGTTTGGTAAAAGTTTGTTACTGGTTTGTTGTTCCCATTTAGTCTCCTGTTTATTTTTTTAATCAGATTCTTTGCATATCTACTTTGAATATTTTTTTCGGGTAGCATATGTTCTTATTACTCAAAATCTGATATCGCCCACCAAAATTTCTAATTGCGCACCATTTTCTCTTCAGTTGCTTATCACCACCCAACAGTTGATATCGCCCAGGTTGGGAAACCCTGATTTACATAATATAGGTGACGAGAGGAGGAAAGACAAATGAGTTGAGAGTGCCTTAGTAAATGAACCAGTGTTTGGCCCAATGGAAATCTGTATCCAATAATGCTAGTGTTTAGCATTTGTGATAAAATAAAACAAAGTTTTTGATACGTAATAATATATATTATTATTATAAAATAATAAAGTAAAGGAAAATTCAACAGTGTAAGTGTTTCTAATGGCTACCGTGATTCTACTATGATGTAAACATTTATAAACTTTAAAAGAAAATTAAGTATGGGGGCTTCAGCTTAAAATATGTTCTGTAAAAAGGTTGAACATTGTAGGCATAGTATCAAGAATATGAAGTCAGTCGATATATCTCATAACTATTTCTGCTGCATGTAACAAAAGGATTCTTTCTCTATATTAAAGGTAACTTTATGATGTATTATATGATGCTTCCATATGATGCTATATGGAAGTGAAACATAGTCAATGAAAACAATGACAGATTATCATCATCATACATCTATTTTTCCTTAGTGGGATGGATTGGACAGGTCTTGCCTCATCTCATCAATCAGTGCAGTCCTGGTATACTCTGCAACAGAAAAAAGTTAGTCAAGATTTTTGTTGTTATGTTAGTATATTTGTGGTGGTTGGACATGCTTTCTATTGCCAAGCACATCAATGCATGGACTGGGTGTATTGTATCATGCCACCACCACTAGTGAGGTTATTAGCATCCTATCTATAAGAAGAATTATTTCTAAGTCTAAAGGACCTAAAGACAAACTGGCTTTAATTCTTTTGATATCAACCCACCCAAAACTGCTTTGGGTTCTATGGAACAAAACCACTAATTTTCATGCTTGCATGAGTTCAACACATTGTCATGTTATGAGGTGAAACAGGTCAGGTGACCCTATCTTGTTCATACACTCTATTTTGGCTTGGTTTCTATGGCAGGATGCCCTACGTAATGCCAGCATTACAGGGTGAATTGGGTGTATTTTGTCATGACAAGAAAGGAAAACAGGCTTGGAATAAGAGGACCAAAATGATACTGTGTTAGAGAATTCTTCCAGATATGAGATTACTCAATGGATCATGGCTACAGTAAGAGAAAGATGTGGTGGTTGTTAAGATGGTTAGTTATTTTACAACACTAATCTGTAAAATAGCCAATTATCTAACTCATGGCACCATGGAAGGAGGAGGAGGTAAAACGATGAGGATGATAAATTCAATTTCAACTACATTAGTTATTAGTGGAATATTTTCACTTGTGAAAATTATAAAATAGTTGTTCAAATATTGATTTGTTGTATTTGAATTTGACACCATTGAAAAGATGGAGGATTGGTGGATTGGCAGAATTGGAAGAATGTTGGACAAAATGACATTTCAGTATTTGTTCCGACTCTTTTACATTCTGAGTTCAAATAACATTGAATTCAACTTTGGTTTTGATCTGTTGTGTTGATAAAATAAAGTTCCAGTTAAGTACTGGGGTTGATATAATCGATTTTTCCCTCCTCTCCAAATTGCTGGCCTTGGCCTAAATTAGAAACAATTATTATTAAAAGCAGGTAATACTTAATTTATTATATCACTTTAAAACTAGAAGTTAGTAGTTTGATACACATACCCAATATACTCTGTAAAGTGATAGGGTGTCCAACCATAGAACCTGCCAAATAAAAGCAAGATGTGGACCACTGTTCCGTCTGAGTACTTGGCAGAATGTGGAGATGTAGGCCCCTGACCCAACTGAAGGGTCAATAGTGTTACTTGGGTTTGAACCTGGGCTTTTGACAACCAACCAGGTAAAAGTCTAAAGTCTGTCTTAAGCCAGAAGGCTCATTTGGCCGGTGCTTATCCCGGTTTCATGACGTGAAGCGACTGAGAGTACACGACTCCCTCCTGGACAGGACGCCAGTCCATCGCAGGGTTAAACCTCCAGCTATTGCTGGTACTCATTTTCAGCTGAGTAAACTGGAGCAACGTGAAATAAAGTGTCTTGCTCAAGGAAACAACACATCACCCGGTCCGAGAATTGAACTCACAACCTTTCGATTGCAAGCCTAATGCTCTAACCACTAAGCCAGCACCTTCACCTAGTAGGTTAAACAGATGTTAAATAATAATGATCTTCATGATAAAATGGTAAACCCCACAAAGTTTCCATCAATAATATATAGAAAGTTAGCAATTGGTGTTGATACTAGAACATACCAAATATACTGCATATATTTTATTTTTCTGTCCTAACTCAAATATTTAAGAAAATATCTGAAAACTGAAGGGAATGAGAGGTGAAATGATACAATCTCTCCTCTATAATTTTTATATCCAATTAACTTCTTGGTCATTTCTTTCCATTTTTAACACCTGTCTTGTATTAATTGCTCTTCCACTTCTTAAATAAAAGAATAAACCCTGTGTCATTATTATGAAAAGAAGTTTTACCTGAGAAATATATATATATGTATGTATATACATATATGCATGTCTGTATCGGTGCATATGCAGCTGTATGTGGATAATGGCTACTATTCATCCATTTTCTGCAAGTCTACTTTTGTTTCCCTTGTGAACTTAGCTGAATGTATTTATTATTTTATCTGGATTAGAATCATGTCTTCCCAGTATAGGGACATTAGTATTCATTTCTGATCTTTGCAAACAATGTCAGAATTTAACATACTTTTTGTTTAGATTTGTTCATTGTTGGATTTATAGATGGACTTTTCATCTCTTTGATGTTTCTAATGAAAATGAAACATGGGGACCTCTATACAAGAGTCGTTAACTATGAAGGAGTGCTAGTGCTGTGAAAACTTGCATGCATTAATTTCAACTCTTCTTATTAGTAACTGCATTGTTTCTTTCCAAGGACTGTTGAAAAATAAACCTCATTTGGTTATTCCATGAGAGTATCTTGGTTAACCTATGAACCTTTTAGCTGACCCTTACAGATTAGTAATGAAGAAAGTAACACAGTTATAACCATAGAAGAAACAGTGATGCTACATCATATATGATGATGATCTTCATTTTTTGTTTGCTTCTCCTACTAGCATGGGTTGGGCAGGTTGGTACAGTCCATAAGTTCTTTTTCTAATGTTACCCTCGTAGATGGGTTGGGGACTATATCTTACACTTATATTTCAATTATTGGCATGGTTTTTATGGCTGGGTGCTCTTCCTAGCACCAACAACTTAAAGTACACTGGATGCATTTGATTTTGATACCAGCGCTAGAGATGTTGTCATGTCCTTGCTCTCCCTCCCCTATGGCATCTCTTTTCAGAGGTGGATCACTTTACAAAGTGCACTAGGTGCATTGTATTG
>CAXHJY010000710.1:0-7500 GCA_964016885.1 Eledone cirrhosa
TATAGATATATATACTATATAATATATATAGATATATATACTATATATATATAGATATATATACTATATATATATATAGATATATATACTATATATATATAGATATATATACTATATATATATAGATATATATACTATATATATATATAGATATATATACTATATATATATATAGATATATATACTATATATATATAGATATATATACTATATATATATAGATATATATACTGTATATATATATATATATATCACATATATATATATATATAGATATATATACTATATATATATAGATATATATACTATATATATATATAGATATATATACTATATATATATATAGATATATATACTATATATATATAGATATATATACTGTATATATATATATATATATCCACATATATATATATATATATATATATATATACTGTATATATATATATCTATATATATACATATATATACTGTATATATATCTATCTATATATATATCCATATATATATATATCTATCTATATATATATATATATATATCCACATATATATATATATATATATATATATCCATATATATATATATATATATATATATCCATATATATATATATATATCTATATATATATATATATATATCCATATATATATATATATATCTATATATATATATATATATATCCACATATATATATATATATATATATATATATCCATATATATATATATATCCACATATATATATATATATATATATATATCCATATATATATATATATATATATATATCCATATATATATATATATCCATATATATATATATATATCCATATATATATATATATATGTATATATATCCATATATATATATATATATATATATATATATAGGAACGAATAGGACGCCGACGGCTGAGCTCCAGCCGTTTCGACGTCCAATTCTGGACTAAATGAACATTTTTATCCTGGTACATGAATAGCTGAGCTTCTCAGCGGGTAATTCAATATATGGTAAAAGTGATTGTCACAAGGATTGGTCAAAAGTTTGTTGTTGAGACACATAATTCTATCATGGCAATTTGTGGAAGGAAGGGGTAGCTGAACCTGCCAGTAGAAGAAAGAGGGAGAGGGAGGGGAGGATACCCAGCCGTGCGTTGATGGTGCCAACCACAGCAGGATCCTAAGGGCAGGAGGTGAAGAAAGTATTCTAGGGAGGGGGAGGAGAAGGAAATAGAAACAGTAAGTAAATCAATATGGAGTAAATATATAGAAGAATAATAAGAATGTTAAAAATATTAAAAAAACAATTTCTTGTAACTATTCCCTTACCACCATCATCAAGTCTCTCACTGGTACTGCCAAACTATAGAGAAGTTTACTAGGTGTGTTGGAATTGTAGTGAGAAAATATTATGAGTTAGTAGTAATCAACCGAATCAATCTTACAGTGACGGGTCAACAACTAGGGGGCCAAAATACTAAAGAAACTACTACGAAATAATAATTCAGAGTCCCGAAACTAATACGAGATAATAATTCAGAATCCCGAAAAAGAATACTAATAATATATATAAGGGTGCCGCCACGATACAAAAATTCTAATACAAACTACATAGATGCTCATACGAAATATCTGAAAAACTTGATACGGACAAATAATTCAGAATCTCCTCCTCCGCCCCCCCCCCCTCCCGAAAAAAAAATACTGACATACGAGAATCTAAAGCAGAGAAACCACTAAGAAAAGTAGAAAGCTCGGAAAGAGAGCGGCCATCGGATATATATATATATATGTAGTGACTGAGATGGTCGCTTAGCAACTAGCAGTTGCCTCCCCTTAACAACTCTTCAGAGAGCGGAGGCAAGATACATCCGGTCACAGACGCGGGTTTGCTCACTGTCTTTGGACCGCGGACATGAACAGACGTGAAAGGATTCGCTCCTCAAAATATTAACCATGCAGGCTTCGTCAGGAACTAGGTGAAAATGCCCTCCTTCGGATCAAGGACGCCACGATATCTCGACTAATATGCATTCGCTTATTCCTTCGTTATTCCTGCACCGGAGAATATAATTACACTACTTCTATTAACCCACAAGGTATGTTTGAATTGACATTGTACATAATTTATTAAATGTTGCATTTAATAAAGGATCGTTGATTTTTGACTGTTCATCCCCCTTCTGGAGTCATTTATTTCTACAAAGAGAAACGATGTATTGTCCATTCATCGACAATCATTCGTTTCCTTTATTGGTGACCCCGACGTGATCACAATACGCGGATACTAAAAAAAAAAAAAATGTTTTTTCTTTGGTTTGAATCCAAACCTTTTCCAAATAAAACAAAAAAACTCTTAAATGCAAGCCTTCTAAAAAGGAAGAAGGAAAACAAGATTTCTAAACTCTGTTCGCTGTTTACACTGTGAAATTTTTTTCTTTCCTGATTTTCACCGTCATTTCCTCATGAACATTTTTTAAATGGCCGACATTTTCCCGCCATTCTGTATTTCTTCTTCCTTTTGCGGTTTTCCCGCGCACAGTGTATCTTCTTCAATCCCAGCAATCTGATTGGCTGCATCGTGCCACGTGACGGAGTCTTCACCAAAAGCATTTTTTTTTCAACCGGCCATCTTGGATTCTTCTACTGATTTCAATTGAATTCGCGTGAACGGATTTCGGAATTCCAGTATAACCTTTTGGTCGTATAGCTGCTTCAAAGACATAATTCGTCCTTAAAAAATTCTTCAAACCTTCGGCAATCATGAATCCACATTATTTGCCGACCTTCGCAGGTGACATCAAATTATGGATTTCGCAGCTCGAGTGCTATTTCGATTTGACCCACACCAAAAAACAGCATAAATTGAAGGTGCTTATTAACAGCCTGCCTGTTTCTTTGACATATTCCGTAAAGGATGTTATAACGAATTTAGCTGAAGATATAACCTATGGCTCATTAAAACTAGAAATTCTTCGTAGGAATACTAGGTCTGTGGAGAGCCGTTTTCGGGAATTATTGGAGGATGCACAGATGGGTGACAGAACGCCAACCTCCTATTTGCGACATCTACGTGAGCCGAGCGACTCCCAAGGAATTGATACATTCTTCATTAAACAGCTATTTTTCTCCCGTTTACCGCTAAGTGCGCAAATGGTCTTGGTCAATAATTTGGAGAGGGAGTCGTAAGATCAACTTGCCGCATCCGCGGATAGAATACTAGAGGTGGACTCTAACAGCAGTCGGCATAATCCTTGTGTGGCTTCTTCTTCTGTTCCCCCACGCAATTCTTCTGTGGCCGACAGCAAACTGTTGGAGATGATCGAAGCGCTCACCAAAAAAGTGGAGGATTTGACCGTACAACATAGAGAGCCTTCTCAACGTTTGAGGTACCGTTCGCCTCCGTCTGCTATTCCTCAAAACCGCTACGAGTACCGTTCGCCACCGTCTTCTGTTCCTCGCCAACACTACACTTTAGGCAGGAGTAATTCTTCGATTTGTTGGTATCATGTTAACTTTGGCAGTCGGGCGCCTAGTAAC
Source organism: Eledone cirrhosa (assembly GCA_964016885.1). Taxonomy (NCBI): domain Eukaryota; kingdom Metazoa; phylum Mollusca; class Cephalopoda; order Octopoda; family Eledonidae; genus Eledone; species Eledone cirrhosa. Next base: position 3,542 of record CAXHJY010000710.1, read on the forward strand.
TATAGGAGTTCGGAAAACGCAAAGCAGAGCCACTAGGGGCGGCTAGTGAACTCTGGGAAAATCGACCGAACCGCCATCTTTTCGTATACGACCTTAGGTCGAAAACATTTTTCCTTGTCGATACTGGTGCGTCGCTGAGTATTTGGCCAGTCAGTTATCTCAAAAAAACCCCATCTGAATCAAATATCAATTTACGAGCAGTCAACCACACGGCCATTCGAACGTACGGGCAAATTTCGCTTCCTCTTCGGTCTAAAAATTTGCGTCGTGAATTGAAGTAGGGGTTTACTATCGCCGACTTGCCATACGCCATTTTGGGAGCGGATTTCCTCCACCATTTTTACTTGTCGATTGACATCCGCAGACAACGACTTTTTGATGCTAATACAGGCCTATCGTTCGAGGCTACAAGGCCGGAGATCGCCACGGTAAGCCCTGCTTTTTTATTGGCTGAAGTGGGCAACCAGTATCACAGTTTGTTAAAATCATTACCACAGCTGACGCAAGGAAGATTACGAATTGCTAGTCCGGATCATGTGATTGAACACTTTATATCCATTACAGGTCCACCTGTTTTCTCACGTCCTCGAAGATTATCTGCAGAGAAGTTGAAAGCTGCACGTCTTGAATTCGACCACATGCTGGAATTAGGAATAATTCGGCGTTTCACAAGTCCTTGGGCATCGCCTCTACATATGGTACTTAAATCTTCTGGTGATTGGAGACCGACGGGTGACTACCGACGCTTAAACGCGATTACTGTGCCTGACCGTTATCCAATACCGCATTTGTAGGATTTTGCATCGTCATTGCAGGGTTGCAGAATCTTTTCTAAGCTTGATTTGATCCGCGCTTATAATCAAATTCCGGTTAAAAAGGAGTATATTCCAAAGACTGCTATTGCCACTCCTTTCGGATCATTCGAGTTCCTCACTATGCCTTTCGGACTTAGAAATGCTGCAAGTACCTTCCAACGATTCATGGATGATGTCACTCGTGGTCTCGATTTTGTTTACACGTATATCGATGATGTACTGATTGCTAGTTCTTCTCCTGAACAACATTCCAAGCATCTGGATCTTGTATTTCGTCGTTTACAGAGATATAATGTTCGTATTAATGCTTCCAAGTGTGTTTTTGGCTCGACCTCACTAACATTTTTAGGCCATCTGATTGACGCCGATGGTATTCAACCTCTTCCTGAGAAGGTTAAGGCAGTATCGGATTTGCCTCCGCCAAGTTCACTGCGACAATTACGTCAATTCTTAGGCCTTGTAAATTTTTATAGGTGATTCGTGCCTAATTGTTCCAACTTGCTGTTCTCGTTGACAGAAATTTTTAAAAATTGCCGGCGTAAGAATATGGACATTTCCTTAAATAAAACGCAGCTTGAGGATTTTAAAAAAGTGAAAAAGGCGTTAGCGAGCACGTCTTTGCTCGCCCACCCAGTACCCAACGCCGAGCTATCGCTCTGTGTTGATGCGTTGGATACCGCCGTGGGCGCAGTCTTACAGCAGTAGTGTGAGGGGTTACAGCAACCACTCGTGTTCTTCTCGTGAAAGTTAAAGCCTGCCGAAACTCGCTATAGCACCTTTGGAATGGAGCCATTAGCAATTTATTTATTAGTGAAACATTTTGCTCATGTACTTGAAGGTAGAACGTTCACTATTTTCACTGATCATAAACCTTTGACGTTTGCTCTTCGTACTAAAGAAGACAAATACTCGCCCAGAGAAACTAGACATCTGGACTTCATCTCACAGTTCACGAATGACATTCAACATATTCCGGGTTCTTTGAATACAGCGGCCGATGCGCTGTCTCGCCTGCCGATCGCATCGATTTCATCTTCCGAGGAGATAGATTTACATCGAATGGCAGCTGCTCAACCCACTCTCGAATCGTTGGATGTTACATCGCCAGAGTTTGTACATTGCAAACTGAAATACATTCCGATCTCAACTGCTGACGGACAAATACTGTGTGATGTTTCGTTGGACTCACCACGACCTCTAGTCCCAGTGGAACATCGACGAACTGTGTTTCTCGCTTTACATGGCATTTCTCACCCAGGAGTATCAGCCTCAGAAAAACTCATCACAGCCATATTTTCTGGCCTGATATGAGACGTGACATTGCTGCTTGGTGCCGTTCCTGTGTCGCTTGCCAAAAGTCAAAAGTTCGTAAGCACGTTAAAACTCCTCTCGGAACTCTCACCTGTCCTGATGCCAGATTTCGTCACATTCATGTGGACATCGTCGGCCCGTGGCCGATTAGTCGTGGTTATTCGTATATTTTGACGATCGTTGACCGTTTTTTGCGTTGGCCTGAAGCCATCCCTATGACAGATATCACTGCCGAAACGACAGCGAGTATTCTCGTATCTGCATGGATCGCTCGTTTTGGAGTACCAACCACAATAACAACAGACCGCGGTCGTCAATTTGAATCGAACCTCTTCCGTGAATTAACACAAATTATTGGCGCTACTCGCATAAGAACCACGGCATATCATCCAGCATCAAACGGAATGGTGGAAAGATTTCACAGACAGCTTAAAGCCTCTTTAAGGGCTTCAATGGACTATTCACGTTGGAGTGAGTACCTACCTATTTTGTTGTTAGGTATTCGGTCGACAATAAAGGTGGACCTTGGGTTCTCCCCGGCCGAATTGATTTATGGTACTCCTCTTGCGTTACCGGGGAAAATGCTTGCTCCTGTGGATCTTGCTTCGCAGGATATCGCTTCCTACGTGTCCCGGCTTCATTCTTACTTCCAGGATTTACCACCGATGAACACTAGGAAGCAAACTGTAAAAGGTGCCGTCCCAAGGGATATTGCCTTGTGGACACATGTGTTCGTTAGAGACGACGCCGTGAGACCCCCTCTTCAACGACCGTACTCTGGACCCTATCGTGTGCTTGCTCGCACAGACAAACATTTCACACTGGACATTCGGGGTTCCAGGGAAACGCTTTCCGTTGATCGTCTCAAACGAGCAAACCTGGACAATGACACAATGACACTTGAAACTCAAATGCCCCCTTCTTTTTCTTCGCCACATACGCCTATTTCTTCTCCCCACCCCCCACCATCAACATACAGAACTACGACCCGTTCTGGGCGAAGGGTGCATTGGCCCCGTAAGCTATGCAGTAATATAAACTGAATTGTAAATCTTTTCTTCTTCCAATTGTTTTTGCTGTATATTTCATTCTGATGCTTTTTGATTCCTGACTGCCTACGGCAGTGTCAATATATTATATTTTTCGTAACATTACGACTGTTGTCAATTCTGACACAGTCCATTTTTTTAGTGCATTTTTATAGCTATGCTACATATGGCATTTTCATTGCCTAGCAACATTTTTTTTTATTTATCGCATTTGGGGGCCCCTTTATTGCGAAGAGAGTTATCTTTTCATGCATTTTGCATCTTTTCCTGTACATTTTTTCTGTATTAATGCTTGCAGACATGAACCTATTTCTTTTTTTCATAATTTGTTGATATATGCTTCTACATTTTGTAAACTACCTTGTGGGTCCTTCGCTTCATCGTTAACGATTTTTCGACAAAAAATCTGCTCCGAGGTGAATGTAGTGACTGAGATGGTTGCTTAGCAACTAGCAGTTGACTCCCCTTAAGAACTCTTCAGAGAGCGGAGGCAAGATACATCCGGTCACAGACGCGGGTTTGCACACTCTCTTTGGACCGCGGACATGAACAGACGTGAAAGGATTCGCTCCTCAAAATATTAACCATGCTGGCTTCGTGAGGAACTAGGTGAAAATGCCCTCCTTCGGATCAAGGACGCCACGAAATCTCGACTAATATGCATTCGCTTATTCCTTCGTTATTCCTGCACCGGAGAATATAATTACACTACTTCTATTAACCCACAAGGTATGTTTGAATTGACATTGTACATAATTTATTAAATGTTGCTTTTAATAAAGGA
>CAXHJY010000710.1:17500-25000 GCA_964016885.1 Eledone cirrhosa
AACTAGGTATATATCCAAAACACATCCCATTCTATGATTACATGACATTCTGCAATTGGTCTGTATAAGGATACCAATTTTAAGCCAATTAAATTAAATTTTTAGGTTGATTAAAATTAAAACCAAATAATAAATATATTTCTAAAATGTATATTAATTAGGTCTATAATACTAAAAATTATTTCTCTGTCATTGGATACACGATATTTTGTTATAATTTATCTGTAAAAGAATTATAATAAAAGGTTTAAATAAATTAAAATGAATCTATAAATTAAATTACTAAGTATATATTAGTAATATTTAAAGGTTTTTCACAATTTATGATTACATAATATTTTATATTCTCATCTGTAATAGAATTTTAATTAAATTAAATTTATAGGTTAACTAACATTTAAATTAAATTAATTTCTAAAATAATGTTATTAATTAGGTTTATAATATTTAAATGTTTTTTTTAGTTTATGATTACACGATATAATTAATTCCTGTCGTTTATTTAATAGGATATCCTTAGATTTCATTATTTCAAATAGTTCTTGGGAACATAATCTACATTCATTTCTATTATTTTGATAAGGGGTGGCTCTTTTGAGCACACTCCAGGTCAAATCATATTCTATATTCTTATTTTTATAACTATTGATTTTTTCTGCTAGAGATGTTGTATTAGCCAGTGCGGCATTTTTAAAACTATTCTTGTGGGTATTAAACCTTGTCTTAAAATTGTTAGAGGTAGCTCCTATATATGAGCAAATAGAATCTTTAGTTTTAACATTACATTTATAGACTATGTTGTTAACAAGACAATTCCCTTTTAATGGGCAGTTTGCTTTGTTTCTACAGTTACATCCTTTCGTTAATTCTGTATTTGAGGAGATATTATGGTTAATTTGATGTACTGGTGGTATACTTATGGTTTTCTTACATTTATATGCATTATAGGCACTTATATTTTGTTTTATATTATTTGTTGTAGAGTATGAGAATTTAACTGTAGACCTATTTAAGATTTGATGGTATTTGTGGTTTGGCGGGAAGTTTTTCTCTAGGATATAAAAAAATTTTTTAGCAATATTATCCTTAATTTGTAAATTAAATGGAGCATTATACCAAGTAACCCGTCTATTACGGTTTCTATGTTGTTTATTATTTTTATTATTTTTATAGGTTGTATCGTGATTTTTACTAGGAGGATTAATGTTAATGATCTCACCACAACCATTTTTAGTTATATTTGTAGATTTAGGTGTTTTATCCTTTTTATTAGGAGTTTTATTATTAATATTTATTAGAGTTGTATGATGAGTAGTTTTTTGAGAGTTACTATACTTTATATTAGAAGATTTGGTATTTTGGGGTATAGTGTGGGTGGCATTTAGGTGTGTACTTTTCATTTGGTGTTTGTTGGTAATATTAGGTTGTATGCTTTCAGTATTTTTAGTAGAAGGTATATATTCTAATCTATTTTTGTGGCCACTTCTATCTAGAGCTTCGTTATAGAAGGTCGCATTTTTATCAAATACATCTTGGTTAGAAGGAAGGTTAGAAATTCTAAGTGATATATTATATGCAAGGTTTTTAAGGATAGATTTAGGGTGATTAGATTGTGAGTGTATGTAATGTAAGTTTTGGTTAGGTTTATGGTAAGGTTGGTAGATACCCGTAGCTAAATCTAAAGTTATATCTAGGAAATTTACTACTTTACTTGTTTTTTCAAAAGTAATATTAAGATTATAATAGTCTTTAAGGAAAGTTCTAATATGTTTTTTGTTTTTTTCTATTTCTGAAAGGCTAAGGTTGTTAGAAAGAAGAAGACAGTCATCACGATATAAACCACCTTTGAGGTGGGGAAAGGAGGCATTTATGTTGAAAAGGAGAAAGAGGCCCACAAGATCAGTAATTTGGGCGGAATCGCTTGAACCCATAGTAATATCAAATAGATTACTATATGTGTTTCTGGTCCAGTATTCATTCTGAAATTCAATAAGTGTTAGTCTAGCATGTGTAATAATATTAATGTCATCCAAAGTTAAGTTAGATCTATTTTTAGCAAATATCAATGCTTTGTTCAGGAGTATAGGTGATATAGAAGAATAGTAATTATCTATATCAAATTGTAGAAATGAAGCAGAAGATTTACATCTAATATTTTTAAACCAGTTAATTACCTGGGAGGTGTTTTCCCAGAGTGGTAAAATAACGTGTTTTCTTATTTGTGGGATGACTCTATCTAAAATTTTTTTGCTAATTATTCCAATATCTGATTTGGAGGGACATATAAGTCTAATAGAAGGATTTGAGTTAAAGTTTGATTTATGATCCTTCAGGTTGAAATGTGGTCTTTTCAATGCCAAAGGTTCAGTTCTATCTTCAATGTTTAGTTTTTTTACTATGTTGTGTGTTTTGTTGTTGATGTTGGTGAGTGACGCATTATTAGATTTTTTATAATTTTTTCTGAGTTCTTTATATATGAACTCATTATAATGTTCAATATCCATATGATACAAGTTACCAGTTTTGTCCGAGTGGACATGGATTTTTTTAGACTTTTTTAGGTCCAATAGGGTAGAATCAAGGTCCTTTTGAAAGACGGATTTATACTTTTTAAATTTGAGGTGTTTAATTAAATTAAAAAGGTCTTTCTCGAAGTCTTCAAGTAAAAAGTTGTGTGGTGGATTCTTGTAAGTATTGAAATCATACATATATTTCCGATCTGCTTGTTTATATTTTCTATCGAAGTGGTAGGCTCTCCATCTAACCCTTCTGATAAAATTATTAGTTTTTTGAATCATAAGGAGTAAGAAGTCATCCTTAGAAGGTATTGGTATGTTTTTTAAAGAGGTTCCTAAATATTGTTTTTCCATTGTGATATGGATGATGGACAATTGAAAGAGCTCAACTAAATGTATATGGGTTTATAAAATCATACATATATATGTATATACATAAATATAAAATTAATACACACATACAGTACAAAAATACGAATATTTCCGTGAAAATAGGAGCAAAATTATGTAGATAAATCTACCAAGAGTTTACGGTAGTGTCCAATCCGTATGGAGAACTCAATGTATTCCGGATATCATGGAAAGAAGAGATGTAATGAAAAATCACTTTCGGTGAAAGATAAACGGTATACAGAGTCAAGATAAAATATTAAACAAATAATGAATAAACAATGAAAACAGTTCCTTATATTAAACAAAAAAAGTTCATTATTTAACGATCGTTTCTAGGATATATATGTGTTAGAATTGGCATGCATATTCAACAGATCTATGTACAAAATTATACAAAATTATACAAACTATCAAGATTAAATATACATACCAACACATATATACGCCGTCTTCAGAAATAATGAAGTATATTTATTGATAATAACAACAATTCAAAATTTCAGGTCCGTTTGGGAACAAAATTGACCAATGAAAATACAAAAGGTTTAATGCAGTTCGGTGTGTGTATATACATGTAACTACCCTTACACATATTTTACAAAAATGTATGCACAACTTGTATACGCATACTGAAAGGATGGATGCAAATACTAAATTTCAAGGTTAATGTCTCTGTAAGTTTATAATGCACAGATAAGATGCGTATAGACACATAAATATGAAATAAGTGTATAGACATATTTTCATACTCACACATATCCGTACAATCACACACACTCGCGCGTATATGCATAAACATACACATAACCACGAACATACAAACACACACACACCCCCACTCACATATATATATGTGGATATAAAATCATAAGCACATGGATATTAATTCACTCACATAAACACTGGCACACACATTTAGATCAAGATACAGAAATTAGGTGGGAGGGGGGGAGAGGTCAGTATTCAACGGTTTGGGCAGACTGCTTAATATAGATGTATCTATAAACTAAGAAAATAAAAAATAATAAATAATAAATAAACATTAAAAAGGAAAGAATAGAAAAAGAAAAAAGAAAAAAGAAATATATCAAGAAAATATATATATATATATATATATATATATATATATATATATATATATATATACATACACAAACATACACACATACATATATATACACATATACAAACACATACATACATAAACACACATCCACACTAAGAACATACATACACACACATATATAAACATATACATATACACACATACATACATATACACACATACATATAAACACATATATATATATATATATATATATATATATATATATATATATACAAACACACATACATACACATATAATCACACATACTATATAGACACACATATATATACACACATACACGCATATATACATACACTTACATACTTATATACATACAGATATACACATACATACCTATATATACACACAAATACATACAGACATACATACATACATACAGACAAATACTTACGCATCTATATATCGGTATATACATACAAACACCACTACACTATCACACAACTCAGACATACAAAGAAAAAGGTATATACCTATACACATATACATATACAAATAGAAAAACATATACATATATATATATATATATACATATATATATATATATATATATATATATATATATATATATATATATATATACATATACACATACACACACATACACATACATACACATACATACATGTACACACACATAGATATATATACACATACACACATACACACATACATATAAAGTCATACACACACATACACCTACACGAACATACACATACACATATATAAAGATATATATACACACACACACACACACATACACACACACACATATATATAAAAAATAAAGATATATATATATATATATATATATATATATATATATATACATACATATACATACACACATACCTAGACATATATGTACATACATACACATACATAGATACATACACACACATACATACATATATATATACACACATAGACATATACATACATACACACACAACTTACATATACACATATATACTCATACATAGAATTAGATATATAATCATACATACATACGCACTTACATATACTCATATATACAAATACATACGCATCCATATATGCGTATATACATAGAAACACCACTACAACCTCACCCAACTCAGACCTACAAAGAAAAAGGCATATACATATACATATATACACGCATTAATAGAGATATATATACACACATATATATATATATATATATATACACACATACACTTATATATATATATACCCACACACACATACTACCATAAATACACATACAAACACCCACATATACATATATATACACACATATATATATATATATACACACACATAAAAAACAGACATGCACATATATATTTTTTTACACATATATATACACATATTATATACATATACACACCCTCACATATACACACATACACATAAGTTATATTATAATAATAAATAATATATATATATATACATATATATATATACATATATATATATATATATATACACACATACGAATATAGACATATATACACACATAGACATATATATATATATATATATATATACACACATACATATACACAGACACATATACACACTCACATATATATGTGTGTGCACACACACATATATACACATACACACATATACACATAAACACATATATGTGTATACATGCACACACACACATATATCCACATAGATACGAAGATAGACATATAAATAGAGAGACATACATATATATACACACACACATATACATACATACATACACACATATATATATATATATATATATATATATATATATATATATATATACACATACACACATACACGTACACACATATATACACATGCATATATACACATATACACATACATACACACATATATATATACACACACAATCTTACATTCTTATTTGCATGCGCATATATGTATTTTTATATTCAGATATAAATACCCAAACATATATACACCTACCTACATATATATTCATACATACACGCTTACAAACACAGATGATAATAGTATGGGGGAAAGGGGGGGGGGGTTGGAGAAGGGGATTATAGTAAATATATGTTTCAAGAAACATAGAATATTATCCGTATCTGGATCCAATGTATGTTTTTACATAGTTTCAGTGTTAGGAAATACAATAAACAAGAAATAAGGCAAAATTTATGCATTTCAAAATAAATAAGTATACCATTAATTATATGTTAACTAAACTAAAGATAGTTAACATATTGATTTCTAAGGTGTAAATTAGTTAGGTTTATAATATTTGAAGCAGAATTTTGAAGTTAAATAGTAGTAGAGTATTAATTATAGTATAACTAAATTAAAGTTAATAACGTTATGGTATCAATATTAGGAAATGAATTTAGTAATAGGGAAAAAACAAATAAAGTATTACATCGGTAGTAGAATATAAATTATAGGTTAACTAAATTAAAAATTATATATTTATTTCTATAGTATATGTTAATTAGGTATATAATAAATAAAACAGATATTGTATTTTATCAATAGCAGAATATAATTATATGCAAATAGAAATCAAAATTAATACATATACATATACATATACATACACATACATATATACATATATATACACATATACATATACATATATACACATATACACACACATACACATACACATACATATATACATATACATATTTTTTCAAAAATTGCATAGAATATATTAACTAGGTATATATCCAAAACACATCCCATTCTATGATTACATGACATTCTGCAATTGGTCTGTATAAGGATACCAATTTTAAGCCAATTAAATTAAATTTTTAGGTTGATTAAAATTAAAACCAAATAATAAATATATTTCTAAAATGTATATTAATTAGGTCTATAATACTAAAAATTATTTCTCTGTCATTGGATACACGATATTTTGTTATAATTTATCTGTAAAAGAATTATAATAAAAGGTTTAAATAAATTAAAATGAATCTATAAATTAAATTACTAAGTATATATTAGTAATATTTAAAGGTTTTTCACAATTTATGATTACATAATATTTTATATTCTCATCTGTAATAGAATTTTAATTAAATTAAATTTATAGGTTAACTAACATTTAAATTAAATTAATTTCTAAAATAATGTTATTAATTAGGTTTATAATATTTAAATGTTTTTTTTAGTTTATGATTACACGATATAATTAATTCCTGTCGTTTATTTAATAGGATATCCTTAGATTTCATTATTTCAAATAGTTCTTGGGAACATAATCTACATTCATTTCTATTATTTTGATAAGGGGTGGCTCTTTTGAGCACACTCCAGGTCAAATCATATTCTATATTCTTATTTTTATAACTATTGATTTTTTCTGCTAGAGATGTTGTATTAGCCAGTGCGGCATTTTTAAAACTATGCTTGTGGGTATTAAACCTTGTCTTAAAATTGTTAGAGGTAGCTCCTATATATGAGCAAATAGAATCTTTAGTTTT
>CAXHJY010000710.1:30000-45000 GCA_964016885.1 Eledone cirrhosa
AATAAAGAAACATACATATATCTAAATTTTGTAATAATATTAGAGATTTTATCCAAGAACACGTCATAAATATTTTGCGGGATCATATAGTCGAATAACTCGATTGACTTCATGACTGGCAGTTGAATACCCCTAGTGGGTATCTGAATGATTTGATTTCGCGACTTACTAATTGTCATCTTCGCCATCAACGTCTCTTTCTTCTTCTTGCTCTTGCTTAACGAGGCCGGGGTTATCCTTCAGCGATCCCAAAGCAATTGTCGGGTGTAGAACCGACCAGATCCACCAGCACCATCCTGTGTCTGACCTTGTCGTGGCGATGGGGCTTGTGCGTTCCGTAAATCAGAGTGAGCGTTTCTGCCTAGATATTTGCTTCTGATAAGGCCCCCCTAGGCGGGCGGTCTCCCCCGGAGGATCCAGACCAACAGTGACTCACGCCGTGTCGAGTCACCGCCAAGATGGCTGTCTCATGATCCGATTATTCTACGGAGGGCTACAAGCCTGCCCTGAAGAACCATCACCCTGTTACGAAACCAACTTGGAGAAGCCAGACTGCCCAACAATGGAACGGACCCCTGTATCTTCACATAATTTATGAAATTATATAACATGATGTGTTTGTACATTAGTATAATTTACTCGATTCTGGATGCAGAACAAGAAGATTCAAATAATAAATCTGAAATCATAAAAATAATTTCACATAAACAAATAGTGTAATGTTGCTAACGATAATTCTAATAATGATCGTGTTAACAGCAATAATTATAGCAAGAAGAAGAAGAAGAAGAAGAAGTTATGATAACTTGGGCACCCACTGATGGAAAGATTTTTCTTCCACTTGACATTTGCCTCTACAGTTGCTTCCATGGATGTAGGTATAGCCACGTGTGGGATTTTGCCATTACATACATTTTAGGAATCATACAGGAGAGGGTACCTTTATTAAAACCCTGACATTCATTTCCCTCTGGATCTTGTACATTGAACAGTGTTTGGCCCGAGTTTATACAACATGGAACCAATTTCCTCAAAGCCACCATACGGTGGAAATCTGCTGAATGTCTTGATTAAAGAGAGGGAACTGTCTCACAAGATAGCTCAGCTCACACATATTTAGTTTAATTTCCCGAAAGCTATTCTCAGTTTCCCCGTAACAGATACAACTCTATATAACGATATAGGAACGTGAGCTTGTTTTCATCAAAAACGTTTCGTCCCTTTTCATATCATTGCTGTTGTTATTTAAGTGTACTGTGCATTCGCCCTCATACAGCATGGATTTGTTGACACAAGATTCCTTATGTCTTCTGTATTGTTCCTCTCCTAAAATCCCGTGATTTCTTTAAATTGAATTTGAATCTTTATATATATATATATATATATAAAATGGCGGGCTGTGGGTTGCATTTAAGTATAATGAAAATAAATGTTACGGGCGAAAGAGGGTAATATCCATCGTCGGTTGTCTGATAATTCTTCGCTATGATTCCTAGCAGACAACTGACGATAGAATGTTACACTCTTCGGCACGTAACTTTTATTTTCATTATATATATAGTAATCCTTTCCTATATATATATATATATATATATATATATATATATATATATATATATATATATAGCGGCGATGAATTAGTTTTGCGAGGTTTTTTATATGAAATCGTGTGTCGAAACAGATATTGTTATATTTGGGGAGGGTTATATTTGCGTAATATTGCCAGAATTAATAACAGAACACACTCACTGTTTGGTTGGTTTTCGCTTCTCGCTGTCTTTTATATATATATATCTGCGATCTAACTTACTCGGTCCTCAATGTTGCCATTGACTGACCGGCGGTCAAAAATAATACAGATACAATATAGTATAATACAGATAAAATAATACAGATACTATATTGTATCTGTATTATTTTTGACCGCCGGTCAGTCAATGGCAACATTGAGGACCGAGTAAGTTAGATCGCAGATATATATATATAAAAGACAGCGAGAAGCGAAAACCAACCAAACAGTGAGTGTGTTCTGTTATTAATTCTGGCAATATTACGCAAATATGACCCTCCCCAAATATAACAATATATATATATATATATATATATTAATAAAAGGAACTCCAACTTTGTCTGATTTACTCGTTTTATTTACAATCCTTTAACATTATAATGATATTATAATGAAATAGTATGGTAGAATATTAAATGTTAAATGTTCATGCTTTCGCAATCTTGAGGTTCATATTCAGTGGTGACAGTCATGTTTATAATTTTAGAAAAGTTTTTAGAAAAATTAAAGAAAATAATTTTATTGATAAATTCCAACCCAAGCTAAATGAACAAGAATAATGCTTAGGGGTATTACTCCTACTATGACAACGCCTACGACCATGTCGACTACCACTACTAACAACAACAACAAAAATAATAATAAAAGTGATGTTGATGGTTATGATTACTGAAGATTTTTTATAAAAACCCTAGAAATTGCTATTTTCATCATTTCTAAAAATAGCAAAACAATTGATGCTTTGGATAGGGTTAAATAGAAGTCGGTAGACATGCTCAACCAACCGTGACGCCTAAACCAATCAGCTTTAGTAATCTAATGAAACTACACATTGATTGGTCGAAATACAGTTTGCAAAACTTAGCATTCTGTAGACCCTTTTTACTGTATATAAGGCACAAGAATTTACCCATCTATATACAGTTAAAAATTACTAACTTGACTGTCACCGCTGAATATGAACTTGAAGATTGCGAAAGCATGAAAGTACTTGTTCAATTAACACTTAACATTTAATATTCTACCATACTATTTCATTATAATATCATTATAATTTTAAAGGATTGTAAATAAAACGAGTAAATCAGACAAAGTTGGAATTCCTTTTATTAATATAATCTTCTATACACAATCATACACACCCGTGTATATTTATATATATATATATATATTTATATGTATGTATGTATGTATGTATGTATGTATGTATGTATGTATGTATGTATGTATGTATGTATGTATGTATGTATGTATGTATGTAAGTATGTATACTAATAAAGCTGACGGCCGTATGTATGTAACAAACCTTTCGCCAAACGACTAAACCAAACGGCACCAAATTTGCACCATATATGTAACCTTTTCCAAGGATGAAAGTGAGGGTATTTTCGTCTATTAAATCTTGTTAAAAGATTAAAGATATTATTTAAATATTCACTTCTTTAAAATGTTCAAATGTCAAAACTTACGATTATACGACATTCCTCTCTCTTTCTTAGTCTGGCTTTTTAGATAGACTTTATCATGACTTGGCAAGCTAATTAGAACACTGGATTAACCCCTTTACTTCCCTCCGAAGAAGAGATATTATCTCGGAAATTAAGGATATTAAAATAAATTTAAGGTAAAAGACTAATTGTCCGCAATATCTTTTGCATTTGTATTTATATTCTATATCCATACCTGCATTGTTCTGGCCTTCTAACTCCAAACGTTTATATATATATATATATATATATATATATATATATATATATATATATAGTCTTAGTATCATAAATAAGAGACAGTTTAATTTGCACCTTTTATTACACCATTCCTTTATACGTATATATATACATACATAAACAGTCATGTTTATATTTACAGTTGTATAAAAAAGTATAATTGTTTCTACTTTTGGCACAAGAACAGCAATTATCTCACTATATTACTGGTCCGTTTCTTCCGATATCATTTCGGAAGAAGGATCAGGATGGAGAGAGAGGTGCTGCACCCCAGCCGTTTTTATGAAAGATGGGTGAAAGTGGCGAGAATGGCCCGTGTGAATGGGCCTTCACTCTACATCAGACTATAGGTGAGGAAGATGAAAGACCAAGGGAGCACCCCTTCTCTGTGCTCCCGAGGAAAAGGGTTGCACACTTTTTTTCGGGGGTGTGTGCGACTCTCCAAGGCGCCTCCTCTCTATTGAGGACTTTGTTATACATTTTATTTTTTGTTATATTGTATTTTATTTTTATATATTGTTATTGCCTCCTCCTTATTGAGGACGCCTTGTTTTGTAAACTCCCCCATTGTACTTGTCCCACTTTTGATGCCCTGGTGGCAAATAAAAGAACCATATATTACTGGTACTTTATTATATATAATATATATAAAACGATATTCCTCTCTTTTTCTCGCTCTGTCTTTTTAGATAGATACATAGCTTTGCGCGCTTATACTATCTGTCTGTATGTCTGCATGTCTGCATTGACTTCGCTTCTAACCGACTTTTAATTAATTATATATATATATATAATTTTATATTCGTGTACATATTTTCAACGGTAATACTATACTATACTATATATTTTCAACAGTAATACTATACTATATGTATTCAACAGTCATACTATAATATATATTTTCAACAGTAATACTATACTACATGTTTTTAACAGTAATACTATACTATACATTTTCAACAGTAACACTGTACTGTACTATATATTTTCAACAGTAATACTGTACTATACTATATATTTTCAACGGTAATACTATACTATATATTTTCAACAGTAATACTGTACTATATATTTTCAACAGTGATACTATACTATATATTTTCAACAGTAATATAATTTACTATATATTTTCAACAGTAATACTGTACTATATATTTTCAACATTAATACTATACTATACTATATATTTTCAACAGTAATACTATACTATATATTTTCAACAGTGATACTATACTATGCTATATATTTTCAACAGTAATACTGTACTATATATTTTCAACAAAGCAACAGATGAATTTATACAACAACAAACGTAGTCATAACGACACTTAAGCATTATTTACTTGAATCTCAACAAAGACATTATATTTTATTGTTGTCCTTTTTTGTAATTTCTTTCTTTGTTTTTAGCAATATGAGACAAAAATAATGAGAACACTTTTTTCAGGAACGTCCGATTATGAGCCGAAACGATCCCTTCGCCAAGACCCTCTTCGACTCTCAGGTGCCATCATATTACACTTGATACACAGACAACAGAATTTGGTTAAGAAGGGTGAAAGTACAACCCGTCGAGGGACATCCAGACATTAAAATCTCCCCTACCCTTGGGAGAGTCTATACCATTCATCCTAACCAACAGGAATGCTTTTATGTCCGCCTTCTACTGCATGAGGTGGTAGGACCGACATCTTTCGACGATCTGAAAACAATCAACGGAGAGGTTTGTACTTCATTCCGTGCAGACTGCATTAGACGGGGTCTACTGGAAGATGGCGCTCAGTGGGATGCAACATTGGCGGAGGCAGCTACAATACGCTCAGCGCGAACTCTTCGGCAACCCTCTGCGGTGCTACTGCAGACATGCGAGTTAAGCGATCCTGTATCCTTATGGGATAAATATAAAGAGGACCTTTCCGATGACTTCATACACCAAGGACAGCTGCTACTCCCTCATTCCGACGTACGACTCGGCGACGAATTCTTCAGCAAAGCTCTCATTGACATCGAGGACAAAATCCTAACTGCCGGCGGAAATGACCTTCCATTCTATGGACTGCCAAAAGTTCAGCGAACGGGCTCGGACAAACTTCCGACGGGCATAATTCAAGGAACTGCCTACGACGTCGACGCCCTCGAACTGTTCATCAACGAAAACGAGGCGAAATTGTTGCAGGACCAACGGCGGACGTATGACACAGCTTGCCCTTCCATTCGTCAACGCACAAGTGGTATCTTCTTTTTGGACGCCCCAGGAGGAACTGGTAAAACATTCGTCAATAAACTCCTCCTCGCCAAAGTGCGACAGCAAAAAGGAATCGCCCTGGCTGTGTCTTTTTGTGGGATTGCAGCAACTCTGCTGCCCGGAGGTAGGACAGCTCATTCCGCATTTAAACTCCCATTCAACACGACTTCAGACGACACAATAACCTGCAATATGACGAAGGACTCTGACAAAGCAGAAGTCTTGAAAAGATGCCAGCTAATTGTGTGGGACGAATGCACAATGACCCATAAAGGGTCCCTTGAGGCATTAGGCAGCAACCTACGAGACATCAGGGAATGCACCCGGCCGATGGGAGGAGTACCTCTACTGCTCTCTGGCGATTTTCGACAAACTCTTCCAGTTGTTCCAAAAGCCACCAGGGCCGACACTTGGGCTTGCATTATGTCATCTCTCCTGCAGCAGGAGGTGACAGTTCTGACCCTCACAACAAACATAAGAGCCCAACTGCTCGGCGACCATTCATCAGCCGACTTCTCGAAGGACCTCTTAATAGTTGGTGACGGCACTGCACCTTCAGATGTAGCTGGCGAAATGGCAGTCTCGCAAGTAGCCACCGTTGTCGACATTGTTGCCGACCTCACAGCCTCTGTCTTTCCATATATGGCCATCAAGTACAAAAACGCGAGTTGGCGGCGCGATAGAGCCATATTGGCTCCCAAAAATGGCTCCGTTGCAAAAATCAATGAGCACCTTCTGCACCGCATTCCTGGAAACCTCCGTACACACAAATCTGTGGTCAAAGTTGTGGACAAAGATGAGGTTGACGATTCTCCCACAGCATTCCTCAATTCCTTGAACCTCCCTGGACTGCCACCTCATGAACTGCGCGTCAAAGTTGGGACTCCAGTGATGCTGTTGAGGAACCTGGAACCGCCGCGTCTCTGCTACGGAACACGGTTAGTGGTAAGAAACCTCCTGTCGCATGTAATTGAAGCCACAATTCTCACGGGCTGCGGCGCTGGAGAAAACGTTTTCATACCCAAAATTCCATTAACTCCATCAGGTACGGAATGCCCCTGTACTCAGCACCGACTTCAATTCCCGTTAAACTTTGCTTCGCGATGTCAATCAACAAGGCCAAACGCTATCAACGACAGGCCTCCATTTAGCCCAGCCGTGCTTCTCACACGGCCAATTATACGTCGCATGCTCAAGAATGGGATGCAAGCAGAACTTATTCATACTTGCGCCCAAAGGTAGAACAAAAAATGTGGTCTACATAGAGGTATTGTGACTCATCTATTCAGCACCACTGCAGTCTTGCCGGTCTGACATACGGTGAGTAGATGCTATTGTTGTATATTTTCAAACTTACCCGTATTTACTTTCTTTGCCTCAATAATCATAACTGAGTAGAATCATTGAAAGCAATTAAACTCCGAGCAACGCCGGGCACTTCTGCTAGTACTATACTATATATTTCCAACAGTAATACTGTACTATACTATATATTTTCAACAGTAATACTGTACTATATATTTTCAACAGTAATACTACACTATACTATATATTT
Source organism: Eledone cirrhosa (assembly GCA_964016885.1). NCBI lineage: Eukaryota > Metazoa > Mollusca > Cephalopoda > Octopoda > Eledonidae > Eledone > Eledone cirrhosa. Next base: position 37,317 of record CAXHJY010000710.1, read on the forward strand.
TCACCAATAATACTGTACTGTACTATATATTTTCAACAGTAATATTATATTATACTATATATTTTCAAATAATTATACTATACTATATAATAATACTATACTATATTATAACAGTAATACTATACTACAGAGATGGCTTATCGTCTATTTATCCAAGCGAAGCTAGGTACTTCAGCTATATATATATCTCTGGATGCCGTAGAACACACCAATGACTGCCGGGCGCCAGTCGGACGGGCCAGTTAGTATATATATGTATGTGTGTGTAGATATATATATGCATGTGTGCGCGCGCGTGTGTGTGTCTGTGTATGTGTGAGCGTGTGAGTATGAATAGATATTCGTTTATCTCCGTGTCCATTATTTTACACCTATAACCTTACTTTGCAATTCGATTAGTAGATATCGATTCGACGAATAGCATTTTGAAATAAGAATTGGAATCGATGCATTGAACAAAATATCTGAACGCCTGGCCCACCCAACTTAATTGATGTAGTAAGAAAATAAATAACACCGAGTTAAACATATATTGGGGACATGAAATGATATAAACAGAATTTGCAGATCTACCTGATATTCCTTTATTACAGATGCATGTAGATTATTTTCGAACACTCCTGTGACTTGAAAAATGAGACCTCACCTGATCGATATATATTTACATCATCCACTATTCCTCATATTTTTTAAAATTAATATTGTCAAGCATTTTATCGTCAATGCTGCGATATATTTTTTAAAAGTGGAAAATTTTCTCTTTTTACATGTTAACTTTTAGTTTTCGGATTTTCTGTTACATTTTTCTGAAAACAGCAATGTAAAATCTGTGTATATAAAATACGTGTCGCAAACGTTTTATAAGTCATTCACGATCCAATCGATAATTCATTTTATTTTTATAATTTACATCGCATTATAGGCTGCAATTTATGAAAAATAGAAACGTGAGAATAAACTGTATTACCTTTCTCAACACACCAACGAGATACATGTGAAACGGTTAAGGTCTAGAAATTTAAAGCACATAGCATCACTTTACGTCTAATCTATATCAATCAAGTATGTGAAGTTAAACAAACTATCTTTCATACACGATCCTCCGCTGTGATTAACTCTGCAAGTGAGGACTTCATAATCTTCTGTTGTAAATAGCCTGAAGAATATAATTCGGTTGTCTGAACGTATTCAAAACAGGACGGATGGATAACTCCGTTTAGACAAAACCTTGCACAGATTTAAGCAACAACACCTGTTATAGGTTTGCCATCAGGCATATTCACACAGTAACATCCTACGTGTCACAAATTATACGGTAAAACATTCATGGAAATGAATCCTGAGCTTTAGTTATTTAAAAAATCTGACATTTCGTCCTTCTAAATATATTGTTACGTAAAATTATTTAATTATATATTTATATTTATATATATATATATATATATATATATATATATAAGAAATTGAGGTTTTTTTTACAAAATGAAAAATAACCGAGGTGTCCTACACGAGTCAAAGTAGAAAGAAAAAAAAGATGAAATCGAAAATGCAACCGGAGTCTTATTTAAAAAATATATATATATTTATTTGGTTCCTTTACCGGTTTCGCAGTTCTTCTGCTTTTCAAAGGTAGAGTTGAGATGGAGTGTCTGTGGTTTGAAGAACTGCGAAACCGGTAAAGGAACCAAATAAATATATATATACTTTTTAAAATAAGACTCCTGTTGCATTTTCGATTTCATCTTTTATTTTATATATATATATATATATATATATATATATATATATATATATATATATATATATATATATAACAATATTGGCTAGAGAACATTTTACTAAACACATTTTTCTAGCATAGAAAAAATATGGTAAAACAGTTAAACAGATTTATAAAAAAAACATAAATCATCATGTCAAGGAGAATGAGATAGTTACGCGAAAATAAATTCAAAACAAACCAAAATAGAGAGAAAATGAGAAAAGAAATAATGTAACGATAAAATTGATAAAGGAGAATACATGAATGAATGTCTGGTCCAGAGTATCTTATATATATATATATATATATAAAATATTATAAAAAGGAATAGTATATACAATATTTTATATATACGTGTAATATGTTTATATATATTTTATATATACATATATGTTTATATATGCATGTATATGTATGTATACACATATATTTGTATACCTTTCATTATATATATATATTGTTATAAATATATATATATATATTGTTATAAATATATATATATATATTGTTATAAATATATATATATATATTGTTATATATATATATATATATATATATTGTTATAAATATATATATATATATTGTTATAAATATATATATATATATTGTTATAAATATATATATATATATATATATGAATGCATATACATAGAGTTAAGCTCATGGTTATGCACACACGTATATCCTTATAGGAAAATATAACTATATGTATATTATTAATTAAATTACACGCTGATATTGAATATGTAATTATGTGATAAAAACAAATTTAAATGTATAAACAATATCTATACCTTCCTCTTTCTGTGACTTTCACTCAAACAGACTCACCCGCTCTTTCGTATTTTAATTCTTCTGCTATTTCTCTACTTCACTATCTCTCTCACCTTAAACTCTATATTTCTAGATATATGTGTATTTGTGCGTTTTGAAAAACAATTTAATTCCGTCTATTAAACTATTAATGCTTGAAATGTATGATATCTATTGTTAATATTTATGAATGTGAAAAATTATAAATATGTCATAATTATCAGTTTTAAGTATAATATATATATATATATATATATATATATATATATATATATATATATATATATATATATATTACATACATATTTATATATATATTACATACATATTTATATATATAATACATACATACATATATGCACACATATCCATACAAACCCACACAGACTCGCGTATATATATATATATATATATATAGTATTAAGGATACTATTTATGGGTATGTATATACTAAAACTTTTTATAGTTATATATATTTTAACCCTAAACAGTGAACGACAGTAATTTATAACTACCTTATTACCAGTAAGATAAATAGCTCAATGTAATAACATCAGTTGTTCTACAGAGCAGTTATATAGAATTCACAGGAATCAAAGTTATGTTCAAACCATTTATTTGCTTACAATTGTTTCATCCACACCGATGCCTGGTGTCTTCGGAGCATTATTTAATGTTTGTATACATTCATGACCTCCTTTCCAACGCAAGAGACATAAAGATACATATGTATATATTGATTCACAGTGGGATGACATATATTATATTATTTCTGAATGGAAATTTAAATTCAAAAATTAAAATCATATTAAAACAGAATCAAAGCAAAATTAAAATTAAAATACAACATCGGCAGTTAACGTAGATAATGCAAGAGGATATTTGTTAGTCAGTTGTAGTAGTTATTGTATGCATTAGTTACACGTGGGGCATGCACGTGTGTTTTATTTATATATGTTTATTGTGCGGCAGGGTGTTATATGCAATACAAGCACTTTAAGCGGGTAATCAAGAGTATTATGGAGGTTATAGTGGTAAGGTATTTTTTGTGTATGATAAAGAAGATTGTGTGCAGAGAAATAGTATAAATCAGAAGCAAAATAATGTTATGGTTTTTGTATACACCACCATTTTCACAATTCATGAAACGTAATATATATTTTATATGTCCTCCACATAATTAACGATGATTTCGTATTGGATGTTTGATGTATTAAGTTAAATTATTATAGCTTGTTGCGGCTCAGTGTTCTTTAATCCAATTTATAGAGCAGGTTGTTTCTGTTGCGAAAATTTACATCGTTTTATTATACGGAAGTATGTGTGTGATTAAGGGGAATTAATGCGTGAGGGGAGGTAACTAGCTGATTTCCATAACTAAATTTATTATTCCAACATACATTAAAAGGTGTCTCAATTGAGTCTCTTATATATACGGTTATATACAGTTTCTAAATTCAAGTATCCTATCTTTAATTACAGTCTACTCTATCATGAAGTACTAAACGCATCTATATTAGGATGATTATTCCCTGTCATAGAGTGCTGCAACTGAATATTCCATACGAAGAGTCAGATCTACATATCAAAGTTCTTTGTAAATGTAGTCTCTTGCGTTGGAAAGGAGGTCATGAATGTATACAAACATTAAATAATGCTCCGAAGACTGACTTCAAGCCTCGGTTTGGATGAAACAATTGTAAGCTAATAAATGGTTTGAACATAACTTTGATTCCTGCGAATTCTATATATATATATATATATATATATATATATATATATATATATTACATACATACATACATATATGCACACATATATGTATGTATGCGCAAAGAGGACAAAATAAAATAAACAAACAAACAAATAAATAAATAAATATATAGACAGACTAAATAAAAATGGCGTAGACATACAATGTAACGGGAGGAAACAATAGCACCACTGACGATGTTGCAGATGTGCAACGAAAGAACTTTGATAAACTATATATATGTGTTTGTGTCTATATTGTATCTGTATTATTTTTGACCGTCGGTCAGTCAATGGCAACATTGAGGACCGAATAAATTAGATTACCGATATAAAAGACATAGAAGCGAAAAGCGAAAACCAACCAAATAGTGAGTGATTTCTGTTATTAATTCTGGCAATATTACACAAATATGACCCTCCCCAAGTATAACAATATATATATATATATATATATATATATATATATATATATACATATATATGTGTGTTGTTACCTTGAGCAAGACACTTTATTTCACGTTGCTCCAGTTTACTGAGCTGAAAATGAGTACCAGCAATAGCTGGACATTTAACCCTGCGATGGACAGGCGTTCTGTCCAAGGGGGAGTCTTGTACTCTCAGTCGCTTCACGCAATGAGAGCGGGATAATAACGGGCCAAATGAGCCTTCTGGCTTAAGACAGACTTTACACTTACGGTTTGCCCGCCAAGCCAGTAGGATGGCGTCATCGTATGCCTAAAACAGCACGTGCTGTGACAAGCGTTGCTGAATGGCGCCCGACAGACTGGTCGACAGACTGATGTTGAAAAACATCCGAGTCCTTAAAAATATGATCGCTCTTCTTTCATAAATATAATGGTCCCTCACATCGTTATGAAATAGACATATATTTGTCATGAAAATATTCAATCTAAGTATTTTGGTTTTCACGAAATGCACTACAAAATTAACTGTGCATGTATACATAACTTTCCTTACCCTTAACGTCTGGGAAACAAATCAAAGCAAATTTTAGGCGAAATAAATCCAGGGTCGCTTCTTTTAGCTTAATCATACTGGTTAATGATGGAGCGGTAATGCTGGATGTATGACAACTAAAACTAGCAGCCAGTTTTCCTTTAATTAATATTTGGTCATATACTTCAAAGAATGTCAATATGCACTAAATCCTTAAGCATAGCAGGATATATTTAATATGTTTTCCTTTACTCGATCATTATAGAAAGACAAGTCCTTTAAAGATGGAATATTTTGATCACAAGGATGATTAACTAGAACACCAAAGAATAAAAAAGAAAAACGCAATAAGTTTACATACATGTTAATGTGGAACAATATCTGTACAGATGTACAAAACTTTATGATTGTAAGATATTATTATGTCGTCTTTTACTTCTGCATGCCTTTTATCTTATCCCCATGACACATTCTGCAAGGTGGACATATTATTAACATTTAGCAACCAGAATAAATATTAAACATGTAGAGAGTTTAGTCTGTTATGAAATGAAATACAACTTTGACGTATTCTCATCAAACAAGTTATTTGATTTTAATCAACTCGGTTATTCGTATGCGCTACAGGTGTAACTTCAGAAGTAGCATATATAGTGATATATATCTCATTGAGAAGTCTATTTGATAATGGAGTCTATCTAATTATATCAGTGTCTCAATATAAGCGTTTTATAACTTTGTTCTGAGCTAGATTTTTTTTTGCTTTTATTTTTAATAACTTTCTCGTATATGTTACAAGATATTGGTTTTACTAAACCATAAGCTTTCTTTTGTTGCGTATTAAATATGAGATGCGTTTTCAAATATCTCAGCTTATAAGGCAAATTAGCTAAAACGAACGCTAAACACAGCAAAGGGTAACATTCATTATCTACAAATAGCACACACAGACACACACATATATATATATATATATATATATATACAGAGAGAGAGACAAACAGACACACTTATACGCTAACGCAACATGCGTGTATGTGTATATACTGGCGATGTAAGAAAGTAATATATATCTACATTCGCAGACCAAAACTTCGCTTTCAATGCTTGAATGAAGGTGAAATTCCCGAAAGTATTTCACAAATGATGGTGTTAGAAGGTAAAGCAGGTAATGCCTAAATGAATAAAAGATTCATTTATGGGAAGTTGTTAATATCCAATTTTAGTATATAGCATTAACATAGTTAAATCTATGTATCAAAACTTCATACAAGTTCCACTTTTTATCATATATGTACAACATTTGTATGAGTTTAAGGCAGTTAGAAGAGTTTTGTAAGAATATTGTACATCCTTCTACAAAGGTGATTTCAGATCAGACATCGTTATAGTACATTTCAAGTGATTGCTATATCTAAAATTTGTTATTTACATATTTAATGTGTTTTTGAAAGTAACTTTATTATTCAAATTATTTAGGAAATCATTGCAAATTTCTTTCTGTCGTTGTATATATATTTTTTATGGTCTTCTCGAGACTAAGATAAACTGTGCATACAAGCGATGAAGTGTCCGTGTGAGAAGGGAAAATTCAGAATATAATGTAATTTTTTATCCAGACACAGATTTATTCTATCTTACAGCCTGTTGAAATGAAATATCTCGCTACGGCTGGACGATGTTTTGGATATCAGGAATAAGTTATTGAAGTAGTTCAATCTGTTACTGACATATATATGGAACGTATAAGGAAATGATAATTTTTCAGAAGGAATTTCGAAGGTGTCCTTGACATTCTATTTGGATTCAAGCACCGGATATGTGTGTTTCGTTGGATATGAGGAACCAAATGTAGCATTTAATAGGAAGTTGGTGTTTAAAACGATGATAATTTCCATGTATGGGAGCAATAGACTCTTACAGGCAAAGAAGTTTGGCAGCGTCTTGAGAGGTCTGTAACTGGATTGAACAAGTGAATGTGCAAGAAACGGGCATGTTTCGAACTATAATGAAGTAACGAATTAATGCTCTGAACGCATTACACAGAATTACGTGACAAATCATTCTGATCTTTATGTGGATGATGCCTTCTGAATGCACGATGAAATGAAGGGCTAAAATTAAGAATAAAAGAGAAATCGCATGAGATATATGGATAAAAATATACGGAGTTTTATTAGAACTTTAACATAGACAGAAGCGTTTAATACCTGGTAGGACGGACGCAGTTTAGATATATACGAAAGCTGACAGAAATGAATATTTCTTCAGTGAGTGTCAGAATATAAACTAAAATATGTTTTTCTAACTTCTGTCTCCCTAGCCGTAAAGTTTAGATTAGGAAAGCAAGCAAAATTGCCTAAAGTAACTGAAATAATCAAGGGTATTACCAAAGTA
>CAXHJY010000710.1:55000-57500 GCA_964016885.1 Eledone cirrhosa
TATATATATACATATATATGATATGTATTTGTGCAGTTGAAGTATATATATATATATACATATATATGATATGTATTTGAGCAGTTGAAGTATAAGGACGTGTTTTTACTTCTCTCCCCGAGTAAGCAGCAAGTCACACAGCCACAAAACAAAACCAAACAAACAAAAATTGACCGGTTAATACATTTACATACATCTATATTATTATATATTTGAAAATTGACCGGTTAATACATTTACATACATCTATATTATTATATATTTGAAAGCACGTGTTTTCGAACTTGTGAGTACATTTTCCTTTAACTACAAATCATTATTATATACTTTCGTCTTTTCATTAACTTAATTAATTTCAAATAACCAGAATATACATATATATATATATATATATATATATATATATATATATATATATATATATATACTCATATTTATATATATACTCTTCTCACTCACACACAAGAAAAACAAAAAACAAAAATAAATAAAAAAAAAATATATATATATTGAAATACTTAACTAAAACACACACACTCAAAACTAGAATGGCTAACCAGCAAAAATCCAAACAAAACTGGTCTGATAATGAAATCGACATTCTAATAAACACATGGCATTGCTTTACCCAAACAGAAGACATAGATGCTTCATCTCTGAACGACATTGCTAAACGTACAGTTCAATTTTTGAAAACTCGATCTGAACAACAGATTCAAAATAAATTAAAGCAAATCGAAATTGCTTTTAAATTAATCAATAAACATTTGGATAAACTACGGTGTGTTTTTTCTTCGAATGCTGTCCCGCAGCAGCAACAACAACAACAGCAGCTACAACGGCAACAACAATAACAGCTACAACAACAACATCAACAACAGAAACAACAACAACAACAACGACAACAACAGTGTGAACCACTCCTTGATTCATCAACAATGGCCGATCTACTAAATGAAACTATTGACCCCCCAGTAGCCTCTGTCTCACAGCATGAAACGCCACATCCTTTCTCTGGCCCAGCAGTCCAATCACCACCACTGCCAACATCTCTGCCTACTACTACTACTACTACAACATTTTTGTCTACTGCTATGTCAAGGAATTTACCTTCTAATACCAGAACAAGAACTCTCCCTCCCACAGTCCACAAAGGCCGTCAAATCCTACCCAAACCATCATCTACACCTCTCACAACACACACACCCACATACCCACCCACTCGAAACCCCATCATTTGCCGCTACTCTCTACGCTATAGAATATGTACGGATAGTGGCTGCAAATTCACCCATTTACCTAGGACAAAACGATCTATCCCCACAAACAGCCACCACCATATTACATACTCTAATTTAACACCAACACAACCACCAATAACTCAAACAAGGAATCCACAAATCTGCCGCTTTTCCCTGCGAGACAGATTGTGTTTAGACCGGGATTGTCCCTTTACCCATCTCCCGGGGACCCGTCGGACAAATGAAAATAAAATTAAAAATAAAAGCAAAAACAAAAACCATAACCTTCATAAAAATAACCACTACCACAGTCACCAACAGTCTTCTAAACAGGAAACTTCTTCCTCTTTTTTAGCCATAATGAATCTGGCAAAAGAACTGGAAAAAAACATTCGAGCTATCACCCAGCACCACCCTCCACTATCACCCCACTGCACAAACTCCCATTGCTGCCATTAACAAACAAACAAATTAACAACACACCAAAACAATTAAAACCATCCACTCTCGCCTCTACATTTTGCTTAACGCCCAAGGCATCAGCCCTTCCACCAATACTCAAAAATGGAAGATCAAATTCCTGGAGGACTGGATTGATGTCCATCCAAACCACATCCCTTTCTTCGTCCTCACTGAAACCCATCTCAGTAACCTCACTTGGAAGCCGAGGTGAAAGTGAAAAATTTCAAAGCCATCCGTGCTTGATCGCGCTGGCAGAAGAAAGGGCGGAACTGCCATTTATGTCCATAATTCTTTCTCAACAGAGGCTATGAACATATTCACTAATGGATACTGTGAAGCAGTCACTGTATTCAGTCAAACCAACAACCTATTAGTAGTTGGGCTCTATAGGCCACCCCAAACGCCTGTACCATGCTTCAAGGAATGCCTCAACAGCATAAAGTGTTTCATCCAAGAGTGTCACCCTGACATCTTAATGATGGGGGACTTCAACCTCCCCGGAGTTGACTGGTCCACAAACAGCCTGCCACCAGGTTCTTCTGCCTCAACCTCTGACAGGGAAGCTGTGGAATCGCTTCTTGACTTCATGGAGGATTTCTTCTTATGCCAACTGGTGCTCGAACCAACGAGGTGCCACAAAAACGTCCTAGACTTAATTTTCAGCAATCACATTGACAATATCCACAATATTGCAGTGGAGAAAACTCTACTCTCTGATCATGACATGGTTCTCTGTGATCTGAGATTCCATCGTCCAATATACAAACCCAATGTCATCTCTCCTGTCCATCCGTTTG
>CAXHJY010000710.1:72500-80000 GCA_964016885.1 Eledone cirrhosa
GAATCATGCTCAATAAATATTCCCTTCTACCCTGGGTTGGTATGTTTTTGAGTGACATATCCAGGTAGTGTTTTTCCATTGTTGTGGTTGCGTTTGCTGTGTGGGTTGCTCGACTTTACAGGAGGTAAATATACAGTATTTTCCGTTGTGTTGTAATATAAATATTACACACAGTAGATTATCAGCTCACGCAGAGTTTGCTCGACGGTTCCAGTTGTAGTTCCAAAAGTAATCCGGAGAAAAATAGAAAGATTTGAATGGATACAGTTTAGTTGAAAGGAATTTATTGACACGTGTTTCTATAACAGTTACTTAACCTAAAACAGCTATCTACAAACTTTTAGTTATGCAGACATTCAATATTTCAATGTTATTATTTACTGTCATTTCATCAGAATAATATTACTGAGGACCTATTTAGTTTTTATAGAGAATATTAGGAGGGAGGGGTGAAGTTGTTAGAAGAATAGTTGAAGGAGTGGTTTTTCGATAGCAGTGAGAATTCTTGGTGGCAGTGAGTAATTAGATTCCCATCTGTTGTTTTGACATTTTTTATAGAATATATTATTGGTTATTTTTCTAAATCTATAGAAGGATTAGAGATAGTGAAGATATGCGTGGTTGGTTTTGTGTTTGCACTTAATTAACATTCAGACTTAAATTTTTCTTTCAAGTGTACGTATCCTTTCACCCACGCATTCACACACAAATATATTTGCACACCTCTACAAAATACATATACACACAATTCACATATTCATACTTACATATATATACACATGCATACACATATATATACACACATGTATTCATGTACATACATACGCGCTCATGTGTATACATTTTCATACTCAACTTATCTTTATATACACACACGTATAGACACACACATATATACATACATACTCTAGTCCATGTGTACACACATACACATACATACACATCCATATACACATATATACATACACATATATACATACATATATACATATACATATATATATATATATATATATATATATACATATACATACATACACAAACATACATATACACGCATATACATATATATATATATATAAGCACTTTAATACATGAATACACTTACATCTAACTATACACATCAAACATATATATATATTTACTTATTTATATACATTTTCACATATATATACATACTTATGGACGTTTTTAGACACATTCATATAAACCTTAATCTAGTTAGAAAAATATAAAAACAATCTCTTCTCAACATATATTAATAACCTTAAATTACCATACTAATAATGAAAAGATATGCTGATGAGAATAGGTACAAATATGCGATAATGAATGTGTCTAAAAACGTCCATAAGTATGTATATATATGTGAAAATGTATATAAATAAGTAAATATATATATATGTTTGATGTGTATAGTTAGATGTAAGTGTATTCATGTATTAAAGTGCTTATATATATATATATATGTATATGTGTGTATATGTATGTTTGTGTATGTATGTATATGTATATATATATATATATATATATATATATGTATATGTATATATGTATGTATATATGTGTATGTATATATGTGTATATGGATGTGTATGTATGTGTATGTGTGTACACATGGACTAGAGTATGTATGTATATATGTGTGTGTCTATACGTGTGTGTATATAAAGATAAGTTGAGTATGAAAATGTATACACATGAGCGCGTATGTATGTACATGAATACATGTGTGTATATATATGTGTATGCATGTGTATATATATGTAAGTATGAATATGTGAATTGTGTGTATATGTATTTTGTAGAGGTGTGCAAATATATTTGTGTGTGAATGCGTGGGTGAAAGGATACGTACACTTGAAAGAAAAATTTAAGTCTGAATGTTAATTAAGTGCAAACACAAAACCAACCACGCATATCTTCACTATCTCTAATCCTTCTATAGATTTAGAAAAATAACCAATAATATATTCTATAAAAAATGTCAAAACAACAGATGGGAATCTAATTACTCACTGCCACCAAGAATTCTCACTGCTATCGAAAAACCACTCCTTCAACTATTCTTCTAACAACTTCACCCCTTCCTCCTAATATTCTCTATAAAAACTAAATAGGTCCTCAGTAATATTATTCTGATGAAATGACAGTAAATAATAACATTGAAATATTGAATGTCTGCATAACTAAAAGTTTGTAGATAGCTGTTTTAGGTTATGTAACTGTTATAGAAACACGTGTCAATAAATTCCTTTCAACTAAACTGTATCCATTCAAATCTTTCTATTTTTCTCCGGATTACTTTTGGAACTACAACTGGAACCGTCGAGCAAACTCTACGTGAGCTGATAATCTACTGTGTGTAATATTTATATTACAACACAACGGAAAATACTGTATATTTACCTCCTGTAAAGTCGAGCAACCCACACAGCAAACGCAACCACAACAATGGAAAAACACTACCTGGATATGTCACTCAAAAACATACCAACCCAGGGTAGAAGGGAATATTTATTGAGCATGATTCAAAAAACTAATGAATTCATTCGACGTGTCAGGTGGAAAACGCTCCACTATGATAGAAGCCGTATGAACTCAACATTAGAAAGTGGTGTAAACAACAAATTCGGTTTTAGGACTTGTAAAAACCCACCCACCGACCCACTATTAGATGCATTTGAGTAGGACCTTATGAACTTAATCCTTAAAATTAAATTCAAAGGACGCAACACCAACAGCAAATTACAGAAAGATATAAAAAAACTACTGGACGACCTTAAAAACACCAAAGGAATTGTAGTAAAAGCGGACAAAACATCAAACCTGTACACTATGGATTGCACTACATACAACAACTTCATTCGAAAAGAATTACATAAAAAATATAGAAAAACGAGTGAAGTAACCCTTAAGCACATCAATGATGAGGCATGCGAAATAGTGAAAAATCTCGGAATCGAAGATAGGACAGGACCACTCTTACCGGCGGTACCCACCTTCAATCTTAAGGACCACAAGGTAAACTTTGATAATGACCCTAAAATTAGATTAATCTGCCCCTCTAAATCAGATATAGGTAAAATAAGCAAATATATCTTAGATAGAATCATCCCCCAAATTAAGGCTAAGGTTAACATTAAACTCTGGGGGAAGACCCAAGAAGCAATAAGATGGTTTAATAGCATTAGCAATAAGAATAAATCTAAGTTTATCCAGTTTGATATCGATGAATATTACTCATCGATATCACCTGAAACTTTGAATAGAGCCATTAAGTTTGCTAAGGATAACTCTGACCTTACAAACGATGAAATTAAGATTATATTAGAAGCTAGGAAAACTATAGTCAAATTTGAGAACAGTTATTGGGTACGTAAAGATAGACCCTCTAACTTTGACATAACAATGGGCTCTAACGATTCGGCGGAAATAACTGATATTGTGGGGTTATTTATCGCCTTTAGACTCCAGGAAAAATTCAGCAATCTCCACGGCGGAATATACCGCGACGATGTTCTCCTCCTAGCTAAAAACCTTAATAACCAAAAACTAGAAAAACTACGCAAAGATATAAGAAAACTACTACTCGAAATAGGACTAACTATAACATATGAATACAACCTTAAAGTAGTTAACTTCCTGGATGTCACACTCAATTTAAACTCTGGTTTGATTAAACCGTTTCATAAATTGAATGAAAATCTCAAATACGTAAATGTTGGGTCTAACCACCCCATCTCTATAATTAAATCTATCCCTAAAAATATTTCCCTTAGAATCTCGGGTCTATCTTCTAACATACAAGTATTTAAGGAACACGCCGAGTACTACGATAACGCCCTTAGTAAAGCAGGCTACCTCAACAAAATAGAGTACATAGATGGGAACAATCAAAACACCCAAAATAAATCCCACATAGGTAGATATAATAACACAACACCAAACCACACTTACTACCATAGTATGCACACCAGTAAACCAACAAACAAAACTAATAGAAAGCGATGCAAAGAGTACTTATGGTATAACCCCGAATACAATAGCTCCATTAGTACAAATTTACCAGTACTCTTCTTTAAAATAATTAAAAGACATTTTCCCACATCACACAAATACCACAAAATCCTAAACCCTACCACTATAAGACTGTCATACTCTACAGCGTTAAACCTTGAACAACACATAAAAAAGATCAATACTAGAAGGTTAAACGAAAACACTAAGAACTTAAGTACAAAGAACACAAAAAAAACAGTTGACAATATACTACAGAACATAAATAAACCACACCTAAGTTCGTCCGCAATACTACTCCAGAGAAAACCCAACGTACACAACTGTAACTGCACCTATCCTGACAACTGCCCCCTCGGCAATAACTGCCTGGAAAAAAATATTATTTATAAGTGTACCATTAAATCCGGAGGCAACGAGTGGTATTACGTGGGATCAACGGCAACATCGTTTAAATCTCGATTCTATAGGCATTCTTACTCAATAAAACACCAGAGCCAAAGAAATGTAACAACCCTAGCAGAAAAAGCTTGGACGCTCAGGGATAGCGATCAAAAGTTTACCCTAAAATGGGAAAAATTAGCTAAAACCCAAAGCTTTTCCAGGAGCCAAAATTTCTGCAAATTGTGTAATCTTGAGATTTATTACATAATCACACACAAGAAGAAACTGCTGAATAACAGAATTGAACGAACATTATTCTGCCGTCACAGAACTAAAACCCTTTTTTCCCACTACAAACCGAATATTACATAAAAGAGGGACATCCCCCAACTATATAAACCTTAATCTAGTTAGAAAAATATAAAAACAATCTCTTCTCAACATATATTAATAACCTTAAATTACCATACTAATAATGAAAAGATATGCTGATGAGAATAGGTACAAATATGCGATAATGAATGTGTCTAAAAACGTCCATAAGTATGTATATATATGTGAAAATGTATATAAATAAGTAAATATATATATATGTTTGATGTGTATAGTTAGATGTAAGTGTATTCATGTATTAAAGTGCTTATATATATATATATGTATATGTGTGTATATGTATGTTTGTGTATGTATGTATATGTATATATATATATATATATATATATATATATATGTATATGTATATATGTATGTATATATGTGTATGTATATATGTGTATTTGGATGTGTATGTATGTGTATGTGTGTACACATGGACTAGAGTATGTATGTATATATGTGTGTGTCTATACGTGTGTGTATATAAAGATAAGTTGAGTATGAAAATGTATACACATGAGCGCGTATGTATGTACATGAATACATGTGTGTATATATATGTGTATGCATGTGTATATATATGTAAGTATGAATATGTGAATTGTGTGTATATGTATTTTGTAGAGGTGTGCAAATATATTTGTGTGTGAATGCGTGGGTGAAAGGATACGTACACTTGAAAGAAAAATTTAAGTCTGAATGTTAATTAAGTGCAAACACAAAACCAACCACGCATATCTTCACTATCTCTAATCCTTCTATAGATTTAGAAAAATAACCAATAATATATTCTATAAAAAATGTCAAAACAACAGATGGGAATCTAATTACTCACTGCCACCAAGAATTCTCACTGCTATCGAAAAACCACTCCTTCAACTATTCTTCTAACAACTTCACCCCTCCCTCCTAATATTCTCTATAAAAACTAAATAGGTCCTCAGTAATATTATTCTGATGAAATGACAGTAAATAATAACATTGAAATATTGAATGTCTGCATAACTAAAAGTTTGTAGATAGCTGTTTTAGGTTATGTAACTGTTATAGAAACACGTGTCAATAAATTCCTTTCAACTAAACTGTATCCATTCAAATCTTTCTATTTTTCTCCGGATTACTTTTGGAACTACAACTGGAACCGTCGAGCAAACTCTACGTGAGCTGATAATCTACTGTGTGTAATATTTATATTACAACACAACGGAAAATACTGTATATATATATGTATATATATATATATATGTATATATATATATATGTATATATATATATATATATATATATATATATATATATATATATATATATATATATATATATGTATATATATATATATATATATATATATATATATGTATATATATATATATATATATATATATATGTATATGTATATATATATATATATATATATATATATATATGTATATATATATATATATATATATGTATATATATATGTATATATATATATATATATATATATATATATATATATATATATATATATATATACATATATGTATATATATATATATATATATGTATATATATATATATATATATGTATATATATATATATATATATATATATATATATATATGTACATATATATATATATATATATATATATATGTATATATATATATATATATATATATATGTATATGTATATATATATATATATATATATATATATGTATATATATATGTATATATATATATATATATGTATATATATATGTATATATATATATATATATGTATATATATATGTATATATATATATATATATATATGTATATATATATGTATATATAATATATATATATATATGTATATATATATATATATATGTATATATATATATATATATATATATATATATATATATGTATATATATATATATATATATATATATATATATATATATATATATATATATAGTATATATATATATATATATATATATATATATATATATATATATATATATGTATATATATATATATATATATGTATATATATATATATATATATATATGTATATATATATGTATATATATATATATATATATGTATATATATATATATATATATATATATATATATATATATATATATATATATATATATATATATATATATATATATATATATGTATATATATATATATATATATATATATATATATATGTATATATATATATATATATATATATATATATATGTATATATATATATATATATATATGTATATATATATGTATATATATATATATATATATGTATATATATATTTAGAAACACACAGATACATGCGGACGCACACATATATACATGAATGCATCCGCACCCAACTGTGAGTTAAGGGTGCCAACTTCACCGATGTTGCTCAATGAATGACTGGGACAGACCAATTCAGTTTGAACTAGACTGAACCAGTATCAGAGTTAAAAATACATTATGAAGAGAGAAGAAACATTTAGATATAATTAGTAATAAAATGTATCATACCTAAACTGTTCCTAAATTCCTCGACTACGTAGTTTCGTGGCATAAACAAAAACAATATATCAAAGATATAGAGTCCTTGCGAGGTCTGCCGACTTATCAAGAGGATACCTCATTTTACTAGTCTCAAGAACGCGTCTACACGACGTGAGAAAGAATCCCAAAAGGCGGAGGGGGAGATAGTCACGCGATATAACGGTCG
>CAXHJY010000710.1:85000-86157 GCA_964016885.1 Eledone cirrhosa
AGGTCTACTAGGGCAGAAACATCTAAGGTCATGGCTGTCTAGGTAGTCAGTGTCGTAGGTAAGTCTAAGTAGGAGGCCCAGTTCGTCTGTGTCGACGTCGCAGAACTCCACCTCACTCTCAATGATCATCTCCACACATCTTTTCACAGCAAAATCAATGTTAATGGATGGGTACAGTGACACCACATCCATGCTGCCTATTATGCAGTTGGATAGGCTCCTGTTTTTGTTGCACTCACTGATTCTGCTGAGGAGGTCCTCTGTACTTTCACATACATCTGGGGACATCTTGATTATGGGGCGCATAACCATTGAGAGGAAGTAGGAGATCCTGTAGTTGCTAGCTATATTAGCTCCGCATACAGGTCTTGTTGGTGGTCCTATTGTCGGGTCGTCGACTGTCTTGTGGTCTTTGCGGAGCCCATACAAGGGTGGTATGCCATTGTTAGACGCCTGGAAGTTGTTGGCAGTGCGTCTGCTTGGCTTTAGGATGTCAGTCCACATCATCATGTGAGCGTTGAGGATTTTTTCTCTCCCATCGTGTGTTAGTTGTGCAACTTCGCTCGTGTTGGTGATGTGGGGTTGCATTGCCTCGATGTAGTTCGGCATGCTATCTATTGACATCCTACCAGACTTATCTGTGGGTAGACACACTACCTCACCATCCCTTGTGCGCTGCTTGAGGCTAACCAAGCCTTCTACAGGTTTTATCCCAAGTTGTTGGGCCTCTGATCTGCTCTGTCTCATAGTGTACCTGTCTACTACTTGTCTAATCTTATTTCTAGCTATGGTGAACTGTGCCTCCGTCTCGTCATCTATTTGTTGTGGTATGCGAGAAGCGAAAACCAACCAAACAGTGAGTGTGTTCTGTTATTCATTCTGGCAATATTACGCAAATATGACCCTCCCCAAATATAACAATATCTGTTTCGACACACGATTTCATATAAAAAACCTCGCAAAACTAATTCATCGCCGCTATATACATATATATATACATATATATATATACATATATATATATATATACATATATATATACATATATATATATACATATATATATATACATATATATATATACATATATATATATACATATATGTATATACATATATATATATACATATATATATATACATATATATATATACATA
>CAXHJY010000712.1:0-33000 GCA_964016885.1 Eledone cirrhosa
CTCTACCTTGTCTTCTCCCAAAACTTCGTTATTCACCAAGCCATCTTTCTCTACCTTGTCTTCCCTCAAAACTTCGTTCTTCACCAAGCTATCTTTCTCTACCTTGTCTTCCCCCAAAACTTCGTTCTTCACCAAGTCATCTTTCTCTACCTTGTCATCCCTCAAAACTTTGTTCTTCACCAATCTATCTTTCTCTACCTTGTCTTCCCCCAAAACTTCGTTCTTCACCAAGCTATCTTTCTCTACCTTGTCTTCCCTCAGAACTTCGTTCTTCACCAAGCTATCTTTCTCTACGTTGTCTTCCCCCAAAACTTCGTTCTTCACCAAGCTATCTTTCTCTACATTGTCTTCCCCAAAACTTCGTTATTCACCAAGCTATCTTTCTCTACCTTGTCTTCCCTCAAAACTTCGTTCTTCACCAAGCTATCTTTCTCTACCTTGTCTTCCCCCAAAACTTCGTTCTTCACCAAGCTATCTTTCTCTACCTTGTCTTCCCCCAAAACTTCGTTCTTCACCAAGCTATCTTTCTCTACCTTGTCTTCCCCCAAAACTTCTTTCTTCACCAAGTCATCTTTCTCTACCTTGTCATCCCTCAAAACTTCGTTCTTCACCAATCTATCTTTCTCTGCCCTGTCTTCCCCCAAAACTTCGTTCTTCACCAAGCTATCTTTCTCTACCTTGTCTTCACACAAAACTTCGTTCTTCACCAAGCTATCTTTCTCTACCTTGTCTTCCCACAAAACGTCATTCTTCACCAAGCTATCTTTCTCTACCTTGTCTTCCGTCAAAACTTCGTTCTTCACCAAGATATCTTTCTCTACCTTGTCTTCTCCCAAAACTTCGTTCTTCACCAAGCTATCTTTCTCTACCTTGTCTTCCCTCAGAACTTCGTTCTTCACCAAGCTATCTTTCTCTACCTTGTCTTCCCCAAAAACTTCGTTCTTCACCAAGCTATCTTTCTCTACATTGTCTTCCCCAAAACATCGTTCTTCACCAAGCTATCTTTCTCTACCTTGTCTTCCCACAAAACGTCAATCTTCACCAAGCTATCTTTCTCTAACTTGTCTTCCCTCAAAACGTCGTTCTTCACCAAGCTATCTTTCTCTACCTTGTCTTCCCCCAAAACTTCGTTCTTCACCAAGCTATCTTTCTCTACCTTGTCTTCCCCCAAAACTTCGTTCTTCGCAAGCTATGTTTCTCTACCTTGTCTTCCCCCAAAACTTCGTTCTTCAGCAAGCTATCTTTCTCTACCTTGTCTTCCCACAAAACGTCGTTCTTCACCAAGCTATCTTTCTCTACCTTGTCTTCCCTCAAAACGTCGTGCTTCACCAAGCTATCTTTCTCTACCTTGTCTTCCCTCAAAACATCGTTCTTCACCAAGCTATCTTTCTCTACCTTGTCTTCTCCCAAAACTTCGTTATTCACCAAGCTATCTTTCTCTACCTTGTCTTCCGTCGAAACTTCGTTCTTCACCAATATATCTTTCTCTACCTTGTTTTCTCCCAAAACTTCGTTCTTCACCAAGCTATCTTTCTCTACCTTGTCTTCCCTCAGAACATCGTTCTTCACCAAGCTATCTTTCTCTACCTTGTCTTCCCTCAAAACGTCGTTCTTCACCAAGCTATCTTTCTCTACCTTGTCTTCCCTCAAAACATCGTTCTTTTACCAAGCTATCTTTCTCTACCTTGTCTTCTCCCAAAACTTCGTTATTCACCAAGCTATCTTTCTCTACCTTGTCTTCCCTCAAAACTTCGTTCTTCACCAAGCTATCTTTCTCTACCTTGTCTTCCCCCAAAACTTCGTTCTTCACCAAGCTATATTTCTCTACCTTGTCTTCCCCCAAAACTTCGTTCTTCACCAAGCTATCTTTCTCTACCTTGTCTTCCCCCAAAACTTCTTTCTTCACCAAGTCATCTTTCTCTACCTTGTCATCCCTCAAAACTTCGTTCTTCACCAATCTATCTTTCTCTGCCTTGTCTTCCCCCAAAACTTCGTTCTTCACCAAGCTATCTTTCTCTACCTTGTCTTCACACAAAACTTCGTTCTTCACCAAGCTATCTTTCTCTACCTTGTCTTCCCACAAAACGTCATTCTTCACCAAGCTATCTTTCTCTACCTTGTCTTCCGTCAAAACTTCGTTCTTCACCAAGATATCTTTCTCTACCTTGTCTTCTCCCAAAACTTCGTTCTTCACCAAGCTATCTTTCTCTACCTTGTCTTCCCTCAGAACTTCGTTCTTCACCAAGCTATCTTTCTCTACCTTGTCTTCCCCAAAAACTTCGTTCTTCACCAAGCTATATTTCTCTACATTGTCTTCCCCAAAACATCGTTCTTCACCAAGCTATCTTTCTCTACCTTGTCTTTCATCAAAACGTCGTTCTTCACCAAGCTCTCTTTCTCTACCTTGTCTTCCCCCAAAACTTCGTTCTTCACCAAGCTATCTTTCTCTGCCTTGTCTTCCCCCAAAACTTCGTTCTTCACCAAGCTATCTTTCTCTACCTTGTCTTCCCACAAAACGTCGTTCTTCACCAAGCTATCTTTCTCTACCTTGTCTTCCCTCAAAACGTCGTTCTTCACCAAGCTATCTTTCTCTACCTTGTCTTCCCTCAAAACATCGTTCTTCACCAAGCTATCTTTATCTACCTTGTCTTCCCTCAAAACTTCGTTCTTCACCAAGCTATCTTTCTCTACCTTGTCTTCCCCCAAAACTTCGTTCTTCACCAAGCTATCTTTCTCTACCTTGTCTTCTCCCAAAACTTCGTTATTCACCAAGCTATCTTTCTCTACCTTGTCTTCCCTCAAAACTTCGTTCTTCACCAAGCTATCTTTCTCTACCTTGTCTTCCCCCAAAACTTCGTTCTTCACCAAGCTATCTTTCTCTACCTCGTCTTCCCTCAAAACTTTGTTCTTCACCAAGCTATCTTTCTCTACCTCGTCTTCCCTCAAAACTTCGTTCTTCACCAAGCTATCTTTCTCTACCTTGTCTTCCCCTAAAACTTCGTTCTTCACCAAGCTATCTTTCTCTACCTTGTCTTCCCCCAAAACTTCGTTCTTCACCAAGCTATCTTTCTCTACCTTGTCTTCCCCCAAAACTTCGTTCTTCACCAAGCTATCTTTCTCTACCTTGTCTTCCCTCAAAACGTCGTTCTTCACCAAGCTATCTTTCTCTACCTTGTCTTCCCCCAAAACTTCGTTCTTCACCAAGCTATCTTTCTCTATCTCGTCTTCCCTCAAAACTTCGTTCTTCACCAAGCTATCTTTCTCTACCTTGTCTTCCCACAAAACGTCATTCTTCACCAAGCTATCTTTCTCTAACTTGTCTTCCCTCAAAACGTCGTTCTTCACCAAGCTATCTTTCTCTACCTTGTCTTCCCCCAAAACTTCGTTCTTCACCAAGCTATCTTTCTCTACCTTGTCTTCCCCCAAAACTTCGTTCTTCGCAAGCTATCTTTCTCTACCTTGTCTTCCCCCAAAACTTCGTTCTTCAGCAAGCTATCTTTCTCTACCTTGTCTTCCCACAAAACGTCGTTCTTCACCAAGCTATCTTTCTCTACCTTGTCTTCCCTCAAAACGTCGTGCTTCACCAAGCTATCTTTCTCTACCTTGTCTTCCCTCAAAACATCGTTCTTCACCAAGCTATCTTTCTCTACCTTGTCTTCTCCCAAAACTTCGTTATTCACCTTGCTATCTTTCTCTACCTTGTCTTCCCTCAAAACTTCGTTCTTCACCAAGCTATCTTTCACTACCTTGTCTTCCCCAAAACTTCGTTCTTCACCAAGCTATCTTTCTCTACCTTGTCTTCCCCCAAAACTTCGTTCTTCACCAAGCTATCTTTCTCTACCTTGTCTTCCCTCAAAACTTCGTTCTTCACCAAGCTATCTTTCTCTACCTTGTCTTCCCCCAAAACTTCGTTCTTCACCAAGCTATCTTTCTCTACCTTGTCTTCTCCCAAAACTTCGTTATTCACCAAGCCATCTTTCTCTACCTTGTCTTCCCTCAAAACTTCGTTCTTCACCAAGCTATCTTTCTCTACCTTGTCTTCCCCCAAAACTTCGTTCTTCACCAAGTCATCTTTCTCTACCTTGTCATCCCTCAAAACTTTGTTCTTCACCAATCTATCTTTCTCTACCTTGTCTTCCCCCAAAACTTCGTTCTTCACCAAGCTATCTTTCTCTAGCTTGTCTTCACACAAAACTTCGTTCTTCACCAAGCTATCTTTCTCTACCTTGTCTTCCCACAAAACTTCGTTCTTCACCAAGCTATCTTTCTCTACCTTGTCTTCCCTCAGAACTTCGTTCTTCACCAAGCTATCTTTCTCTACGTTGTCTTCCCCCAAAACTTCGTTCTTCACCAAGCTATCTTTCTCTACATTGTCTTCCCCAAAACTTCGTTCTTCACCAAGCTATCTTTCACGACCTTGTCTTCCCTCAAAACGTCGTTCTTCACCAAGCTATCTTTCTCTACCTTGTCTTCCCCCAAACTTCGTTCTTCACCAAGCTATCTTTCTCTACCTTGTCTTCCCCCAAAACTTCGTTCTTCACCAAGCTATCTTTCTCTACCTCGTCTTCCCTCAAAACTTTGTTCTTCACCAAGCTATCTTTCTCTACCTTGTCTTCCCCCAAAACTTCGTTCTTCACCAAGCTATCTTTCTCTACCTTGTCTTCCCGCAAAACTTCGTTCTTCACCAAGCTATCTTTCTCTACCTTGTCTTCCCTCAAAACGTCGTTCTTCACCAAGCTATCTTTCTCTACCTTGTCTTCCCCCAAAACTTCGTTCTTCACCAAGCTATCTTTCTCTACCTTGTCTTCCCCCAAAACTTCGTTCTTCACCAAGCTATATTTCTCTACCTCGTCTTCCCTCAAAACTTCGTTCTTCACCAAGCTATCTTTCTCTACCTTGTCTTCCCCTAAAACTTCGTTCTTCACCAAGCTATCTTTCTCTACCTTGTCTTCCCCCAAAACTTCGTTCTTCACCAAGCTATCTTTCTCTACCTTGTCTTCCCCCAAAACTTCGTTCTTCACCAAGCTATCTTTCTCTACCTTGTCTTCCCTCAAAACGTCGTTCTTCACCAAGCTATCTTTCTCTACCTTGTCTTCCCCCAAAACTTCGTTCTTCACCAAGCTATCTTTCTCTACCTCGTCTTCCCTCAAAACTTCGTTCTTCACCAAGCTATCTTTCTCTACCTTGTCTTCCCACAAAACGTCATTCTTCAACAAGCTATCTTTCTCTAACTTGTCTTCCCTCAAAACGTCGTTCTTCACCAAGCTATCTTTCTCTACCTTGTCTTCCCCCAAAACTTCGTTCTTCACCAAGCTATCTTTCTCTACCTTGTCTTCCCCCAAAACTTCGTTCTTCGCAAGCTATCTTTCTCTACCTTGTCTTCCCCCAAAACTTCGTTCTTCAGCAAGCTATCTTTCTCTACCTTGTCTTCCCACAAAACGTCGTTCTTCACCAAGCTATCTTTCTCTACCTTGTCTTCCCTCAAAACGTCGTGCTTCACCAAGCTATCTTTCTCTACCTTGTCTTCCCTCAAAACATCGTTCTTCACCAAGCTATCTTTCTCTACCTTGTCTTCTCCCAAAACTTCGTTATTCACCAAGCTATCTTTCTCTACCTTGTCTTCCCTCAAAACTTCGTTCTTCACCAAGCTATCTTTCACTACCTTGTCTTCCCCCAAAACTTCGTTCTTCACCAAGCTATCTTTCTCTACCTTGTCTTCCCCCAAAACTTCGTTCTTCACCAAGCTATCTTTCTCTACCTTGTCTTCCCTCAAAACTTTGTTCTTCACCAAGCTATCTTTCTCTACCTTGTCTTCCCCCAAAACTTCGTTCTTCACCAAGCTATCTTTCTCTACCTTGTCTTCTCCCAAAACTTCGTTATTCACCAAGCTATCTTTCTCTACCTTGTCTTCCATCAAAACTTCGTTCTTCACCAAGCTATCTTTCTCTACCTTGTCTTCCCCCAAAACTTCGTTCTTCACCAAGCTATCTTTCTCTACATTGTCTTCCCCAAAACTTCGTTCTTAACCAAGCTATCTTTCACGACCTTGTCTTCCCTCAAAACGTCGTTCTTCACCAAGCTATCTTTCTCTCCTTTGTCTTCCCCCAAAACTTCGTTCTTCACCAAGCTATCTTTCTCTACCTTGTCTTCCCCCAAAACTTCGTTCTTCACCAAGCTATCTTTCTCTACCTCGTCTTCCCTCAAAACTTCGTTCTTCACTAAGCTATCTTTCTCTACCTTGTCTTCCCCTAAAACTTCGTTCTTCACCAAGCTATCTTTCTCTACCTTGTCTTCCCCCAAAACTT
The DNA here is from genome assembly GCA_964016885.1 of Eledone cirrhosa. Taxonomy (NCBI): domain Eukaryota; kingdom Metazoa; phylum Mollusca; class Cephalopoda; order Octopoda; family Eledonidae; genus Eledone; species Eledone cirrhosa. The sequence continues at coordinate 6,306 of CAXHJY010000712.1, forward strand.
CGTTCTTCACCAAGCTATCTTTCTCTACCTTGTCTTCCCCCAAAACTTCGTTCTTCACCAAGCTATCTTTCTCTACCTTGTCTTCCCTCAAAACGTCGTTCTTCACCAAGCTATCTTTCTCTACCTTGTCTTCCCCCAAAACTTCGTTCTTCACCAAGCTATCTTTCTCTACCTCGTCTTCCCTCAAAACTTCGTTCTTCACCAAGCTATCTTTCTCTACCTTGTCTTCCCACAAAACGTCATTCTTCACCAAGCTATCTTTCTCTAACTTGTCTTCCCTCAAAACGTCGTTCTTCACCAAGCTATCTTTCTCTACCTTGTCTTCCCCCAAAACTTCGTTCTTCACCAAGCTATCTTTCTCTACCTTGTCTTCCCCCAAAACTTCGTTCTTCACCAAGCTATCTTTCTCTACCTTGTCTTCCCTCAGAACTTCGTTCTTCACCAAGCTATCTTTCTCTACCTTGTCTTCCCCAAAAACTTCGTTCTTCACCAAGCTATATTTCTCTACATTGTCTTCCCCAAAACATCGTTCTTCACCAAGCTATCTTTCTCTACCTTGTCTTTCATCAAAACGTCGTTCTTCACCAAGCTCTCTTTCTCTACCTTGTCTTCCCCCAAAACTTCGTTCTTCACCAAGCTATCTTTCTCTGCCTTGTCTTCCCCCAAAACTTCGTTCTTCACCAAGCTATCTTTCTCTACCTTGTCTTCCCACAAAACGTCGTTCTTCACCAAGCTATCTTTCTCTACCTTGTCTTCCCTCAAAACGTCGTTCTTCACCAAGCTATCTTTCTCTACCTTGTCTTCCCTCAAAACATCGTTCTTCACCAAGCTATCTTTATCTACCTTGTCTTCCCTCAAAACTTCGTTCTTCACCAAGCTATCTTTCTCTACCTTGTCTTCCCCCAAAACTTCGTTCTTCACCAAGCTATCTTTCTCTACCTTGTCTTCTCCCAAAACTTCGTTATTCACCAAGCTATCTTTCTCTACCTTGTCTTCCCTCAAAACTTCGTTCTTCACCAAGCTATCTTTCTCTACCTTGTCTTCCCCCAAAACTTCGTTCTTCACCAAGCTATCTTTCTCTACCTCGTCTTCCCTCAAAACTTTGTTCTTCACCAAGCTATCTTTCTCTACCTCGTCTTCCCTCAAAACTTCGTTCTTCACCAAGCTATCTTTCTCTACCTTGTCTTCCCCTAAAACTTCGTTCTTCACCAAGCTATCTTTCTCTACCTTGTCTTCCCCCAAAACTTCGTTCTTCACCAAGCTATCTTTCTCTACCTTGTCTTCCCCCAAAACTTCGTTCTTCACCAAGCTATCTTTCTCTACCTTGTCTTCCCTCAAAACGTCGTTCTTCACCAAGCTATCTTTCTCTACCTTGTCTTCCCCCAAAACTTCGTTCTTCACCAAGCTATCTTTCTCTATCTCGTCTTCCCTCAAAACTTCGTTCTTCACCAAGCTATCTTTCTCTACCTTGTCTTCCCACAAAACGTCATTCTTCACCAAGCTATCTTTCTCTAACTTGTCTTCCCTCAAAACGTCGTTCTTCACCAAGCTATCTTTCTCTACCTTGTCTTCCCCCAAAACTTCGTTCTTCACCAAGCTATCTTTCTCTACCTTGTCTTCCCCCAAAACTTCGTTCTTCGCAAGCTATCTTTCTCTACCTTGTCTTCCCCCAAAACTTCGTTCTTCAGCAAGCTATCTTTCTCTACCTTGTCTTCCCACAAAACGTCGTTCTTCACCAAGCTATCTTTCTCTACCTTGTCTTCCCTCAAAACGTCGTGCTTCACCAAGCTATCTTTCTCTACCTTGTCTTCCCTCAAAACATCGTTCTTCACCAAGCTATCTTTCTCTACCTTGTCTTCTCCCAAAACTTCGTTATTCACCTTGCTATCTTTCTCTACCTTGTCTTCCCTCAAAACTTCGTTCTTCACCAAGCTATCTTTCACTACCTTGTCTTCCCCAAAACTTCGTTCTTCACCAAGCTATCTTTCTCTACCTTGTCTTCCCCCAAAACTTCGTTCTTCACCAAGCTATCTTTCTCTACCTTGTCTTCCCTCAAAACTTCGTTCTTCACCAAGCTATCTTTCTCTACCTTGTCTTCCCCCAAAACTTCGTTCTTCACCAAGCTATCTTTCTCTACCTTGTCTTCTCCCAAAACTTCGTTATTCACCAAGCCATCTTTCTCTACCTTGTCTTCCCTCAAAACTTCGTTCTTCACCAAGCTATCTTTCTCTACCTTGTCTTCCCCCAAAACTTCGTTCTTCACCAAGTCATCTTTCTCTACCTTGTCATCCCTCAAAACTTTGTTCTTCACCAATCTATCTTTCTCTACCTTGTCTTCCCCCAAAACTTCGTTCTTCACCAAGCTATCTTTCTCTAGCTTGTCTTCACACAAAACTTCGTTCTTCACCAAGCTATCTTTCTCTACCTTGTCTTCCCACAAAACTTCGTTCTTCACCAAGCTATCTTTCTCTACCTTGTCTTCCCTCAGAACTTCGTTCTTCACCAAGCTATCTTTCTCTACGTTGTCTTCCCCCAAAACTTCGTTCTTCACCAAGCTATCTTTCTCTACATTGTCTTCCCCAAAACTTCGTTCTTCACCAAGCTATCTTTCACGACCTTGTCTTCCCTCAAAACGTCGTTCTTCACCAAGCTATCTTTCTCTACCTTGTCTTCCCCCAAACTTCGTTCTTCACCAAGCTATCTTTCTCTACCTTGTCTTCCCCCAAAACTTCGTTCTTCACCAAGCTATCTTTCTCTACCTCGTCTTCCCTCAAAACTTTGTTCTTCACCAAGCTATCTTTCTCTACCTTGTCTTCCCCCAAAACTTCGTTCTTCACCAAGCTATCTTTCTCTACCTTGTCTTCCCGCAAAACTTCGTTCTTCACCAAGCTATCTTTCTCTACCTTGTCTTCCCTCAAAACGTCGTTCTTCACCAAGCTATCTTTCTCTACCTTGTCTTCCCCCAAAACTTCGTTCTTCACCAAGCTATCTTTCTCTACCTTGTCTTCCCCCAAAACTTCGTTCTTCACCAAGCTATATTTCTCTACCTCGTCTTCCCTCAAAACTTCGTTCTTCACCAAGCTATCTTTCTCTACCTTGTCTTCCCCTAAAACTTCGTTCTTCACCAAGCTATCTTTCTCTACCTTGTCTTCCCCCAAAACTTCGTTCTTCACCAAGCTATCTTTCTCTACCTTGTCTTCCCCCAAAACTTCGTTCTTCACCAAGCTATATTTCTCTACCTTGTCTTCCCTCAAAACGTCGTTCTTCACCAAGCTATCTTTCTCTACCTTGTCTTCCCCCAAAACTTCGTTCTTCACCAAGCTATCTTTCTCTACCTCGTCTTCCCTCAAAACTTCGTTCTTCACCAAGCTATCTTTCTCTACCTTGTCTTCCCACAAAACGTCATTCTTCAACAAGCTATCTTTCTCTAACTTGTCTTCCCTCAAAACGTCGTTCTTCACCAAGCTATCTTTCTCTACCTTGTCTTCCCCCAAAACTTCGTTCTTCACCAAGCTATCTTTCTCTACCTTGTCTTCCCCCAAAACTTCGTTCTTCGCAAGCTATCTTTCTCTACCTTGTCTTCCCCCAAAACTTCGTTCTTCAGCAAGCTATCTTTCTCTACCTTGTCTTCCCACAAAACGTCGTTCTTCACCAAGCTATCTTTCTCTACCTTGTCTTCCCTCAAAACGTCGTGCTTCACCAAGCTATCTTTCTCTACCTTGTCTTCCCTCAAAACATCGTTCTTCACCAAGCTATCTTTCTCTACCTTGTCTTCTCCCAAAACTTCGTTATTCACCAAGCTATCTTTCTCTACCTTGTCTTCCCTCAAAACTTCGTTCTTCACCAAGCTATCTTTCACTACCTTGTCTTCCCCCAAAACTTCGTTCTTCACCAAGCTATCTTTCTCTACCTTGTCTTCCCCCAAAACTTCGTTCTTCACCAAGCTATCTTTCTCTACCTTGTCTTCCCTCAAAACTTTGTTCTTCACCAAGCTATCTTTCTCTACCTTGTCTTCCCCCAAAACTTCGTTCTTCACCAAGCTATCTTTCTCTACCTTGTCTTCTCCCAAAACTTCGTTATTCACCAAGCTATCTTTCTCTACCTTGTCTTCCATCAAAACTTCGTTCTTCACCAAGCTATCTTTCTCTACCTTGTCTTCCCCCAAAACTTCGTTCTTCACCAAGCTATCTTTCTCTACATTGTCTTCCCCAAAACTTCGTTCTTAACCAAGCTATCTTTCACGACCTTGTCTTCCCTCAAAACGTCGTTCTTCACCAAGCTATCTTTCTCTCCTTTGTCTTCCCCCAAAACTTCGTTCTTCACCAAGCTATCTTTCTCTACCTTGTCTTCCCCCAAAACTTCGTTCTTCACCAAGCTATCTTTCTCTACCTCGTCTTCCCTCAAAACTTCGTTCTTCACTAAGCTATCTTTCTCTACCTTGTCTTCCCCTAAAACTTCGTTCTTCACCAAGCTATCTTTCTCTACCTTGTCTTCCCCCAAAACTTCGTTCTTCACCAAGCTATCTTTCTCTACCTTGTCTTCCCCCAAAACTTCGTTCTTCACCAAGCTATCTTTCTCTACCTTGTCTTCCCTCAAAACGTCGTTCTTCACCAAGCTATCTTTCTCTACCTTGTCTTCCCCCAAAACTTCGTTCTTCACCAAGCTATCTTTCTCTACCTCGTCTTCCCTCAAAACTTCGTTCTTCACCAAGCTATCTTTCTCTACCTTGTCTTCCCACAAAACGTCATTCTTCACCAAGCTATCTTTCTCTAACTTGTCTTCCCTCAAAACGTCGTTCTTCACCAAGCTATCTTTCTCTACCTTGTCTTCCCCCAAAACTTCGTTCTTCACCAAGCTATCTTTCTCTACCTTGTCTTCCCCCAAAACTTCGTTCTTCGCAAGCTATCTTTCTCTACCTTGTCTTCCCCCAAAACTTCGTTCTTCAGCAAGCTATCTTTCTCTACCTTGTCTTCCCACAAAACGTCGTTCTTCACCAAGCTATCTTTCTCTACCTTGTCTTCCCTCAAAACGTCGTGCTTCACCAAGCTATCTTTCTCTACCTTGTCTTCCCTCAAAACATCGTTCTTCACCAAGCTATCTTTCTCTACCTTGTCTTCTCCCAAAACTTCGTTATTCACCAAGCTATCTTTCTCTACCTTGTCTTCCATCAAAACTTCGTTCTTCACCAAGCTATCTTTCACTACCTTGTCTTCCCCCAAAACTTCGTTCTTCACCAAGCTATCTTTCTCTACCTTGTCTTCCCCCAAAACTTCGTTCTTCACCAAGCTATCTTTCTCTACCTTGTCTTCCCTCAAAACTTCGTTCTTCACCAAGCTATCTTTCTCTACCTTGTCTTCCGTCAAAACTTCGTTCTTCACCAAGATATCTTTCTCTACCTTGTCTTCTCCCAAAACTTCGTTCTTCACCAAGCTATCTTTCTCTACCTTGTCTTCCCTCAGAACTTCTTTCTTCACCAAGCTATCTTTCTCTACGTTGTCTTCCCCCAAAACTTCGTTCTTCACCAAGCTATCTTTCTCTACATTGTCTTCCCCAAAACTTCGTTCTTCACCAAGCTATCTTTCACGACCTTGTCTTCCCTCAAAACGTCGTTCTTCACCAAGCTATCTTTCTCTACCTTGTCTTCCCCCAAACTTCGTTCTTCACCAAGCTATCTTTCTCTACCTTGTCTTCCCCCAAAACTTCGTTCTTCACCAAGCTATCTTTCTCTACCTCGTCTTCCCTCAAAACTTTGTTCTTCACCAAGCTATCTTTCTCTACCTTGTCTTCCCCCAAAACTTCGTTCTTCACCAAGCTATCTTTCTCTACCTTGTCTTCCCGCAAAACTTCGTTCTTCACCAAGCTATCTTTCTCTACCTTGTCTTCCCTCAAAACGTCGTTCTTCACCAAGCTATCTTTCTCTACCTTGTCTTCCCCCAAAACTTCGTTCTTCACCAAGCTATCTTTCTCTACCTTGTCTTCCCCCAAAACTTCGTTCTTCACCAAGCTATATTTCTCTACCTCGTCTTCCCTCAAAACTTCGTTCTTCACCAAGCTATCTTTCTCTACCTTGTCTTCCCCTAAAACTTCGTTCTTCACCAAGCTATCTTTCTCTACCTTGTCTTCCCCCAAAACTTCGTTCTTCACCAAGCTATCTTTCTCTACCTTGTCTTCCCCCAAAACTTCGTTCTTCACCAAGCTATCTTTCTCTACCTTGTCTTCCCTCAAAACGTCGTTCTTCACCAAGCTATCTTTCTCTACCTTGTCTTCCCCCAAAACTTCGTTCTTCACCAAGCTATCTTTCTCTACCTCGACTTCCCTCAAAACTTCGTTCTTCACCAAGCTATCTTTCTCTACCTTGTCTTCCCACAAAACGTCATTCTTCAACAAGCTATCTTTCTCTAACTTGTCTTCCCTCAAAACGTCGTTCTTCACCAAGCTATCTTTCTCTACCTTGTCTTCCCCCAAAACTTCGTTCTTCACCAAGCTATCTTTCTCTACCTTGTCTTCCCCCAAAACTTCGTTCTTCGCAAGCTATCTTTCTCTACCTTGTCTTCCCCCAAAACTTCGTTCTTCAGCAAGCTATCTTTCTCTACCTTGTCTTCCCACAAAACGTCGTTCTTCACCAAGCTATCTTTCTCTACCTTGTCTTCCCTCAAAACGTCGTGCTTCACCAAGCTATCTTTCTCTACCTTGTCTTCCCTCAAAACATCGTTCTTCACCAAGCTATCTTTCTCTACCTTGTCTTCTCCCAAAACTTCGTTATTCACCAAGCTATCTTTCTCTACCTTGTCTTCCCTCAAAACTTCGTTCTTCACCAAGCTATCTTTCACTACCTTGTCTTCCCCCAAAACTTCGTTCTTCACCAAGCTATCTTTCTCTACCTTGTCTTCCCCCAAAACTTCGTTCTTCACCAAGCTATCTTTCTCTACCTTGTCTTCCCTCAAAACTTTGTTCTTCACCAAGCTATCTTTCTCTACCTTGTCTTCCCCCAAAACTTCGTTCTTCACCAAGCTATCTTTCTCTACCTTGTCTTCTCCCAAAACTTCGTTATTCACCAAGCTATCTTTCTCTACCTTGTCTTCCATCAAAACTTCGTTCTTCACCAAGCTATCTTTCTCTACCTTGTCTTCCCCCAAAACTTCGTTCTTCACCAAGCTATCTTTCTCTACATTGTCTTCCCCAAAACTTCGTTCTTAACCAAGCTATCTTTCACGCCCTTGTCTTCCCTCAAAACGTCGTTCTTCACCAAGCTATCTTTCTCTCCTTTGTCTTCCCCCAAAACTTCGTTCTTCACCAAGCTATCTTTCTCTACCTTGTCTTCCCCCAAAACTTCGTTCTTCACCAAGCTATCTTTCTCTACCTCGTCTTCCCTCAAAACTTCGTTCTTCACTAAGCTATCTTTCTCTACCTTGTCTTCCCCTAAAACTTCGTTCTTCACCAAGCTATCTTTCTCTACCTTGTCTTCCCCCAAAACTTCGTTCTTCACCAAGCTATCTTTCTCTACCTTGTCTTCCCCCAAAACTTCGTTCTTCACCAAGCTATCTTTCTCTACCTTGTCTTCCCTCAAAACGTCGTTCTTCACCAAGCTATCTTTCTCTACCTTGTCTTCCCCCAAAACTTCGTTCTTCACCAAGCTATCTTTCTCTACCTCGTCTTCCCTCAAAACTTCGTTCTTCACCAAGCTATCTTTCTCTACCTTGTCTTCCCACAAAACGTCATTCTTCACCAAGCTATCTTTCTCTAACTTGTCTTCCCTCAAAACGTCGTTCTTCACCAAGCTATCTTTCTCTACCTTGTCTTCCCCCAAAACTTCGTTCTTCACCAAGCTATCTTTCTCTACCTTGTCTTCCCCCAAAACTTCGTTCTTCGCAAGCTATCTTTCTCTACCTTGTCTTCCCCCAAAACTTCGTTCTTCAGCAAGCTATCTTTCTCTACCTTGTCTTCCCACAAAACGTCGTTCTTCACCAAGCTATCTTTCTCTACCTTGTCTTCCCTCAAAACGTCGTGCTTCACCAAGCTATCTTTCTCTACCTTGTCTTCCCTCAAAACATCGTTCTTCACCAAGCTATCTTTCTCTACCTTGTCTTCTCCCAAAACTTCGTTATTCACCAAGCTATCTTTCTCTACCTTGTCTTCCATCAAAACTTCGTTCTTCACCAAGCTATCTTTCACTACCTTGTCTTCCCCCAAAACTTCGTTCTTCACCAAGCTATCTTTCTCTACCTTGTCTTCCCCCAAAACTTCGTTCTTCACCAAGCTATCTTTCTCTACCTTGTCTTCCCTCAAAACTTCGTTCTTCACCAAGCTATCTTTCTCTACCTTGTCTTCCCCCAAAACTTCGTTCTTCACCAAGCTATCTTTCTCTACCTTGTCTTCTCCCAAAACTTCGTTATTCACCAAGCTATCTTTCTCTACCTTGTCTTCCATCAAAACTTCGTTCTTCACCAAGCTATCTCTCTCTACCTTGCCTTCCCCCAAAACTTCGTTCTTCACCAAGTCATCTTTCTCTACCTTGTCATCCCTCAAAACTTTGTTCTTCACCAATCTATCTTTCTCTACCTTGTCTTCCCCCAAAACTTCGTTCTTCACCAAGCTATCTTTCTCTACCTTGTCTTCCCTCAAAACATCGTTCTTCACCAAGCTATCTTTCTCTACCTTGTCTTCTCCCAAAACTTCGTTATTCACCTTGCTATCTTTCTCTACCTTGTCTTCCCTCAAAACTTCGTTCTTCACCAAGCTATCTTTCACTACCTTGTCTTCCCCAAAACTTCGTTCTTCACCAAGCTATCTTTCTCTACCTTGTCTTACCCCAAAACTTCGTTCTTCACCAAGCTATCTTTCTCTACCTTGTCTTCCCTCAAAACTTCGTTCTTCACCAAGCTATCTTTCTCTACCTTGTCTTCCCCCAAAACTTCGTTCTTCACCAAGCTATCTTTCTCTACCTTGTCTTCTCCCAAAACTTCGTTATTCACCAAGCCATCTTTCTCTACCTTGTCTTCCCTCAAAACTTCGTTCTTCACCAAGCTATCTTTCTCTACCTTGTCTTCCCCCAAAACTTCGTTCTTCACCAAGTCATCTTTCTCTACCTTGTCATCCCTCAAAACTTTGTTCTTCACCAATCTATCTTTCTCTACCTTGTCTTCCCCCAAAACTTCGTTCTTCACCAAGCTATCTTTCTCTAGCTTGTCTTCACACAAAACTTCGTTCTTCACCAAGCTATCTTTCTCTACCTTGTCTTCCCACAAAACTTCGTTCTTCACCAAGCTATCTTTCTCTACCTTGTCTTCCCTCAGAACTTCGTTCTTCACCAAGCTATCTTTCTCTACGTTGTCTTCCCCCAAAACTTCGTTCTTCACCAAGCTATCTTTCTCTACATTGTCTTCCCCAAAACTTCGTTCTTCACCAAGCTATCTTTCACGACCTTGTCTTCCCTCAAAACGTCGTTCTTCACCAAGCTATCTTTCTCTACCTTGTCTTCCCCCAAACTTCGTTCTTCACCAAGCTATCTTTCTCTACCTTGTCTTCCCCCAAAACTTCGTTCTTCACCAAGCTATCTTTCTCTACCTCGTCTTCCCTCAAAACTTTGTTCTTCACCAAGCTATCTTTCTCTACCTTGTCTTCCCCCAAAACTTCGTTCTTCACCAAGCTATCTTTCTCTACCTTGTCTTCCCGCAAAACTTCGTTCTTCACCAAGCTATCTTTCTCTACCTTGTCTTCCCTCAAAACGTCGTTCTTCACCAAGCTATCTTTCTCTACCTTGTCTTCCCCCAAAACTTCGTTCTTCACCAAGCTATCTTTCTCTACCTTGTCTTCCCCCAAAACTTCGTTCTTCACCAAGCTATATTTCTCTACCTCGTCTTCCCTCAAAACTTCGTTCTTCACCAAGCTATCTTTCTCTACCTTGTCTTCCCCTAAAACTTCGTTCTTCACCAAGCTATCTTTCTCTACCTTGTCTTCCCCCAAAACTTCGTTCTTCACCAAGCTATCTTTCTCTACCTTGTCTTCCCCCAAAACTTCGTTCTTCACCAAGCTATCTTTCTCTACCTTGTCTTCCCTCAAAACGTCGTTCTTCACCAAGCTATCTTTCTCTACCTTGTCTTCCCCCAAAACTTCGTTCTTCACCAAGCTATCTTTCTCTACCTCGTCTTCCCTCAAAACTTCGTTCTTCACCAAGCTATCTTTCTCTACCTTGTCTTCCCACAAAACGTCATTCTTCAACAAGCTATCTTTCTCTAACTTGTCTTCCCTCAAAACGTCGTTCTTCACCAAGCTATCTTTCTCTACCTTGTCTTCCCCCAAAACTTCGTTCTTCACCAAGCTATCTTTCTCTACCTTGTCTTCCCCCAAAACTTCGTTCTTCGCAAGCTATCTTTCTCTACCTTGTCTTCCCCCAAAACTTCGTTCTTCAGCAAGCTATCTTTCTCTACCTTGTCTTCCCACAAAACGTCGTTCTTCACCAAGCTATCTTTCTCTACCTTGTCTTCCCTCAAAACGTCGTGCTTCACCAAGCTATCTTTCTCTACCTTGTCTTCCCTCAAAACATCGTTCTTCACCAAGCTATCTTTCTCTACCTTGTCTTCTCCCAAAACTTCGTTATTCACCAAGCTATCTTTCTCTACCTTGTCTTCCCTCAAAACTTCGTTCTTCACCAAGCTATCTTTCACTACCTTGTCTTCCCCCAAAACTTCGTTCTTCACCAAGCTATCTTTCTCTACCTTGTCTTCCCCCAAAACTTCGTTCTTCACCAAGCTATCTTTCTCTACCTTGTCTTCCCTCAAAACTTTGTTCTTCACCAAGCTATCTTTCTCTACCTTGTCTTCCCCCAAAACTTCGTTCTTCACCAAGCTATCTTTCTCTACCTTGTCTTCTCCCAAAACTTCGTTATTCACCAAGCTATCTTTCTCTACCTTGTCTTCCATCAAAACTTCGTTCTTCACCAAGCTATCTTTCTCTACCTTGTCTTCCCCCAAAACTTCGTTCTTCACCAAGCTATCTTTCTCTACATTGTCTTCCCCAAAACTTCGTTCTTAACCAAGCTATCTTTCACGACCTTGTCTTCCCTCAAAACGTCGTTCTTCACCAAGCTATCTTTCTCTCCTTTGTCTTCCCCCAAAACTTCGTTCTTCACCAAGCTATCTTTCTCTACCTTGTCTTCCCCCAAAACTTCGTTCTTCACCAAGCTATCTTTCTCTACCTCGTCTTCCCTCAAAACTTCGTTCTTCACTAAGCTATCTTTCTCTACCTTGTCTTCCCCTAAAACTTCGTTCTTCACCAAGCTATCTTTCTCTACCTTGTCTTCCCCCAAAACTTCGTTCTTCACCAAGCTATCTTTCTCTACCTTGTCTTCCCCCAAAACTTCGTTCTTCACCAAGCTATCTTTCTCTACCTCGTCTTCCCTCAAAACGTCGTTCTTCACCAAGCTATCTTTCTCTACCTTGTCTTCCCCCAAAACTTCGTTCTTCACCAAGCTATCTTTCTCTACCTCGTCTTCCCTCAAAACTTCGTTCTTCACCAAGCTATCTTTCTCTACCTTGTCTTCCCACAAAACGTCATTCTTCACCAAGCTATCTTTCTCTAACTTGTCTTCCCTCAAAACGTCGTTCTTCACCAAGCTATCTTTCTCTACCTTGTCTTCCCCCAAAACTTCGTTCTTCACCAAGCTATCTTTCTCTACCTTGTCTTCCCCCAAAACTTCGTTCTTCGCAAGCTATCTTTCTCTACCTTGTCTTCCCCCAAAACTTCGTTCTTCAGCAAGCTATCTTTCTCTACCTTGTCTTCCCACAAAACGTCGTTCTTCACCAAGCTATCTTTCTCTACCTTGTCTTCCCTCAAAACGTCGTGCTTCACCAAGCTATCTTTCTCTACCTTGTCTTCCCTCAAAACATCGTTCTTCACCAAGCTATCTTTCTCTACCTTGTCTTCTCCCAAAACTTCGTTATTCACCAAGCTATCTTTCTCTACCTTGTCTTCCATCAAAACTTCGTTCTTCACCAAGCTATCTTTCACTACCTTGTCTTCCCCCAAAATTTCGTTCTTCACCAAGCTATCTTTCTCTACCTTGTCTTCCCCCAAAACTTCGTTCTTCACCAAGCTATCTTTCTCTACCTTGTCTTCCCTCAAAACTTCGTTCTTCACCAAGCTATCTTTCTCTACCTTGTCTTCCCCCAAAACTTCGTTCTTCACCAAGCTATCTTTCTCTACCTTGTCTTCTCCCAAAACTTCGTTATTCACCAAGCTATCTTTCTCTACCTTGTCTTCCATCAAAACTTCGTTCTTCACCAAGCTATCTTTCTCTACCTTGCCTTCCCCCAAAACTTCGTTCTTCACCAAGTCATCTTTCTCTACCTTGTCATCCCTCAAAACTTTGTTCTTCACCAATCTATCTTTCTCTACCTTGTCTTCCCCCAAAACTTCGTTCTTCACCAAGCTATCTTTCTCTAGCTTGTCTTCACACAAAACTTCGTTCTTCACCAAGCTATCTTTCTCTACCTTGTCTTCCCACAAAACGTCATTCTTCACCAAGCTATCTTTCTCTACCTTGTCTTCCGTCAAAACTTCGTTCTTCACCAAGATATCTTTCTCTACCTTGTCTCCTCCCAAAACTTCGTTCTTCACCAAGCTATCTTTCTCTACCTTGTCTTCCCTCAGAACTTCGTTCTTCACCAAGCTATCTTTCTCTACCTTGTCTTCCCCCAAAACTTCGTTCTTCACCAAGCTATCTTTCTCTACATTGTCTTCCCCAAAACTTCGTTCTTCACCAAGCTATCTTTCACGACCTTGTCTTCCCTCAAAACGTCGTTCTTCACCAAGCTATCTTTCTCTACCTTGTCTTCCCCCAAACTTCGTTCTTCACCAAGCTATCTTTCTCTACCTTGTCTTCCCCCAAAACTTCGTTCTTCACCAAGCTATCTTTCTCTACCTCGTCTTCCCTCAAAACTTTGTTCTTCACCAAGCTATCTTTCTCTACCTTGTCTTCCCCCAAAACTTCGTTCTTCACCAAGCTATCTTTCTCTACATTGTCTTCCCCAAAACTTCGTTCTTCACCAAGCTATCTTTCACGACCTTGTCTTCCCTCAAAACGTCGTTCTTCACCAAGCTATCTTTCTCTACCTTGTCTTCCCCCAAACTTCGTTCTTCACCAAGCTATCTTTCTCTACCTTGTCTTCCCCCAAAACTTCGTTCTTCACCAAGCTATCTTTCTCTACCTCGTCTTCCCTCAAAACTTTGTTCTTCACCAAGCTATCTTTCTCTACCTTGTCTTCCCCCAAAACTTCGTTCTTCACCAAGCTATCTTTCTCTACCTTGTCTTCCCTCAAAACGTCGTTCTTCACCAAGCTATCTTTCTCTACCTTGTCTTCCCCCAAAACTTCGTTCTTCACCAAGCTATCTTTCTCTACCTTGTCTTCCCCCAAAACTTCGTTCTTCACCAAGCTATCTTTCTCTACCTCGTCTTCCCTCAAAACTTCGTTCTTCACCAAGCTATCTTTCTCTACCTTGTCTTCCCCCAAAACTTCGTTCTTCACCAAGTCATCTTTCTCTATCTTGTCTTCCCACAAAACGTCATTCTTCACCAAGCTATCTTTCTCTACCTTGTCTTCCCCCAAACTTCGTTCTTCACCAAGCTATCTTTCTCTACCTTGTCTTCCCCCAAAACTTCGTTCTTCACCAAGCTATCTTTCTCTACCTCGTCTTCCCTCAAAACTTTGTTCTTCACCAAGCTATCTTTCTCTACCTCGTCTTCCCTCAAAACTTCGTTCTTCACCAAGCTATCTTTCTCTACCTTGTCTTCCCCTAAAACTTCGTTCTTCACCAAGCTATCTTTCTCTACCTTGTCTTCCCCCAAAACTTCGTTCTTCACCAAGCTATCTTTCTCTACCTTGTCTTCCCCCAAAACTTCGTTCTTCACCAAGCTATCTTTCTCTACCTTGTCTTCCCTCAAAACATCGTTCTTCACCAAGCTATCTTTCTCTACCTTGTCTTCTCCCAAAACTTCGTTATTCACCAAGCTATCTTTCTCTACCTTGTCTTCCCTCAAAACTTCGTTCTTCACCAAGCTATCTTTCACTACCTTGTCTTCCCCCAAAACTTCGTTCTTCACCAAGCTATCTTTCTCTACCTTGTCTTCCCCCAAAACTTCGTTCTTCACCAAGCTATCTTTCTCTACCTTGTCTTCCCTCAAAACTTTGTTCTTCACCAAGCTATCTTTCTCTACCTTGTCTTCCCCCAAAACTTCGTTCTTCACCAAGCAATCTTTCTCTACCTTGTCTTCTCCCAAAACTTCGTTATTCACCAAGCTATCTTTCTCTACCTTGTCTTCCATCAAAACTTCGTTCTTCACCAAGCTATCTTTCTCTACCTTGTCTTCCCCCAAAACTTCGTTCTTCACCAAGCTATCTTTCTCTACATTGTCTTCCCCAAAACTTCGTTCTTAACCAAGCTATCTTTCACGACCTTGTCTTCCCTCAAAACGTCGTTCTTCACCAAGCTATCTTTCTCTCCTTTGTCTTCCCCCAAAACTTCGTTCTTCACCAAGCTATCTTTCTATACCTTGTCTTCCCCCAAAACTTCGTTCTTCACCAAGCTATCTTTCTCTACCTCGTCTTCCCTCAAAACTTCGTTCTTCACTAAGCTATCTTTCTCTACCTTGTCTTCCCCTAAAACTTCGTTCTTCACCAAGCTATCTTTCTCTACCTTGTCTTCCCCCAAAACTTCGTTCTTCACCAAGCTATCTTTCTCTACCTTGTCTTCTCCCAAAACTTCGTTATTCACCAAGCTATCTTTCTCTACCTTGTCTTCCATCAAAACTTCGTTCTTCACCAAGCTATCTTTCTCTACCTTGCCTTCCCCCAAAACTTCGTTCTTCACCAAGCTATCTTTCTCTACCTCGTCTTCCCTCAAAACTTTGTTCTTCACCAAGCTATCTTTCTCTACCTTGTCTTCCCCCAAAACTTCGTTCTTCACCAAGCTATCTTTCTCTACATTGTCTTCCCCAAAACTTCGTTCTTCACCAAGCTATCTTTCACGACCTTGTCTTCCCTCAAAACGTCGTTCTTCACCAAGCTATCTTTCTCTACCTTGTCTTCCCCCAAACTTCGTTCTTCACCAAGCTATCTTTCTCTACCTTGTCTTCCCCCAAAACTTCGTTCTTCACCAAGCTATCTTTCTCTACCTCGTCTTCCCTCAAAACTTTGTTCTTCACCAAGCTATCTTTCTCTACCTTGTCTTCCCCCAAAACTTCGTTCTTCACCAAGCTATCTTTCTCTACCTTGTCTTCCCTCAAAACGTCGTTCTTCACCAAGCTATCTTTCTCTACCTTGTCTTCCCCCAAAACTTCGTTCTTCACCAAGCTATCTTTCTCTACCTTGTCTTCCCCCAAAACTTCGTTCTTCACCAAGCTATCTTTCTCTACCTCGTCTTCCCTCAAAACTTCGTTCTTCACCAAGCTATCTTTCTCTACCTTGTCTTCCCCCAAAACTTCGTTCTTCACCAAGTCATCTTTCTCTATCTTGTCTTCCCACAAAACGTCATTCTTCACCAAGCTATCTTTCTCTACCTTGTCTTCCCCCAAACTTCGTTCTTCACCAAGCTATCTTTCTCTACCTTGTCTTCCCCCAAAACTTCGTTCTTCACCAAGCTATCTTTCTCTACCTCGTCTTCCCTCAAAACTTTGTTCTTCACCAAGCTATCTTTCTCTACCTCGTCTTCCCTCAAAACTTCGTTCTTCACCAAGCTATCTTTCTCTACCTTGTCTTCCCCTAAAACTTCGTTCTTCACCAAGCTATCTTTCTCTACCTTGTCTTCCCCGAAAACTTCGTTCTTCACCAAGCTATCTTTCTCTACCTTGTCTTCCCCCAAAACTTCGTTCTTCACCAAGCTATCTTTCTCTACCTTGTCTTCCCTCAAAACATCGTTCTTCACCAAGCTATCTTTCTCTACCTTGTCTTCTCCCAAAACTTCGTTATTCACCAAGCTATCTTTCTCTACCTTGTCTTCCCTCAAAACTTCGTTCTTCACCAAGCTATCTTTCACTACCTTGTCTTCCCCCAAAACTTCGTTCTTCACCAAGCTATCTTTCTCTACCTTGTCTTCCCCCAAAACTTCGTTCTTCACCAAGCTATCTTTCTCTACCTTGTCTTCCCTCAAAACTTTGTTCTTCACCAAGCTATCTTTCTCTACCTTGTCTTCCCCCAAAACTTCGTTCTTCACCAAGCAATCTTTCTCTACCTTGTCTTCTCCCAAAACTTCGTTATTCACCAAGCTATCTTTCTCTACCTTGTCTTCCATCAAAACTTCGTTCTTCACCAAGCTATCTTTCTCTACCTTGTCTTCCCCCAAAACTTCGTTCTTCACCAAGCTATCTTTCTCTACATTGTCTTCCCCAAAACTTCGTTCTTAACCAAGCTATCTTTCACGACCTTGTCTTCCCTCAAAACGTCGTTCTTCACCAAGCTATCTTTCTCTCCTTTGTCTTCCCCCAAAACTTCGTTCTTCACCAAGCTATCTTTCTCTACCTTGTCTTCCCCCAAAACTTCGTTCTTCACCAAGCTATCTTTCTCTACCTCGTCTTCCCTCAAAACTTCGTTCTTCACTAAGCTATCTTTCTCTACCTTGTCTTCCCCTAAAACTTCGTTCTTCACCAAGCTATCTTTCTCTACCTTGTCTTCCCCCAAAACTTCGTTCTTCACCAAGCTATCTTTCTCTACCTTGTCTTCTCCCAAAACTTCGTTATTCACCAAGCTATCTTTCTCTACCTTGTCTTCCATCAAAACTTCGTTCTTCACCAAGCTATCTTTCTCTACCTTGCCTTCCCCCAAAACTTCGTTCTTCACCAAGTCATCTTTCTCTACCTTGTCATCCCTCAAAACTTTGTTCTTCACCAATCTATCTTTCTCTACCTTGTCTTCCCCCAAAACTTCGTTCTTCACCAAGCTATCTTTCTCTAGCTTGTCTTCACACAAAACTTCGTTCTTCACCAAGCTATCTTTCTCTACCTTGTCTTCCCACAAAACGTCATTCTTCACCAAGCTATCTTTCTCTACCTTGTCTTCCGTCAAAACTTCGTTCTTCACCAAGATATCTTTCTCTACCTTGTCTCCTCCCAAAACTTCGTTCTTCACCAAGCTATCTTTCTCTACCTTGTCTTCCCTCAGAACTTCGTTCTTCACCAAGCTATCTTTCTCTACCTTGTCTTCCCCCAAAACTTCGTTCTTCACCAAGCTATCTTTCTCTACATTGTCTTCCCCAAAACTTCGTTCTTCACCAAGCTATCTTTCACGACCTTGTCTTCCCTCAAAACGTCGTTCTTCACCAAGCTATCTTTCTCTACCTTGTCTTCCCCCAAACTTCGTTCTTCACCAAGCTATCTTTCTCTACCTTGTCTTCCCCCAAAACTTCGTTCTTCACCAAGCTATCTTTCTCTACCTCGTCTTCCCTCAAAACTTTGTTCTTCACCAAGCTATCTTTCTCTACCTTGTCTTCCCCCAAAACTTCGTTCTTCACCAAGCTATCTTTCTCTACATTGTCTTCCCCAAAACTTCGTTCTTCACCAAGCTATCTTTCACGACCTTGTCTTCCCTCAAAACGTCGTTCTTCACCAAGCTATCTTTCTCTACCTTGTCTTCCCCCAAACTTCGTTCTTCACCAAGCTATCTTTCTCTACCTTGTCTTCCCCCAAAACTTCGTTCTTCACCAAGCTATCTTTCTCTACCTCGTCTTCCCTCAAAACTTTGTTCTTCACCAAGCTATCATTCTCTACCTTGTCTTCCCCCAAAACTTCGTTCTTCACCAAGCTATCTTTCTCTACCTTGTCTTCCCTCAAAACGTCGTTCTTCACCAAGCTATCTTTCTCTACCTTGTCTTCCCCCAAAACTTCGTTCTTCACCAAGCTATCTTTCTCTACCTTGTCTTCCCCCAAAACTTCGTTCTTCACCAAGCTATCTTTCTCTACCTCGTCTTCCCTCAAAACTTCGTTCTTCACCAAGCTATCTTTCTCTACCTTGTCTTCCCCCAAAACTTCGTTCTTCACCAAGTCATCTTTCTCTACCTTGTCTTCCCACAAAACGTCATTCTTCACCAAGCTATCTTTCTCTACCTTGTCTTCCCCCAAACTTCGTTCTTCACCAAGCTATCTTTCTCTACCTTGTCTTCCCCCAAAACTTCGTTCTTCACCAAGCTATCTTTCTCTACCTCGTCTTCCCTCAAAACTTTGTTCTTCACCAAGCTATCTTTCTCTACCTCGTCTTCCCTCAAAACTTCGTTCTTCACCAAGCTATCTTTCTCTACCTTGTCTTCCCCTAAAACTTCGTTCTTCACCAAGCTATCTTTCTCTACCTTGTCTTCCCCCAAAACTTCGTTCTTCACCAAGCTATCTTTCTCTACCTTGTCTTCCCCCAAAACTTCGTTCTTCACCAAGCTATCTTTCTCTACCTTGTCTTCCCTCAAAACATCGTTCTTCACCAAGCTATCTTTCTCTACCTTGTCTTCTCCCAAAACTTCGTTATTCACCAAGCTATCTTTCTCTACCTTGTCTTCCCTCAAAACTTCGTTCTTCACCAAGCTATCTTTCACTACCTTGTCTTCCCCCAAAACTTCGTTCTTCACCAAGCTATCTTTCTCTACCTTGTCTTCCCCCAAAACTTCGTTCTTCACCAAGCTATCTTTCTCTACCTTGTCTTCCCTCAAAACTTTGTTCTTCACCAAGCTATCTTTCTCTACCTTGTCTTCCCCCAAAACTTCGTTCTTCACCAAGCTATCTTTCTCTACCTTGTCTTCTCCCAAAACTTCGTTATTCACCAAGCTATCTTTCTCTACCTTGTCTTCCATCAAAACTTCGTTCTTCACCAAGCTATCTTTCTCTACCTTGTCTTCCCCCAAAACTTCGTTCTTCACCAAGCTATCTTTCTCTACATTGTCTTCCCCAAAACTTCGTTCTTAACCAAGCTATCTTTCACGACCTTGTCTTCCCTCAAAACGTCGTTCTTCACCAAGCTATCTTTCTCTCCTTTGTCTTCCCCCAAAACTTCGTTCTTCACCAAGCTATCTTTCTCTACCTTGTCTTCCCCCAAAACTTCGTTCTTCACCAAGCTATCTTTCTCTACCTCGTCTTCCCTCAAAACTTCGTTCTTCACTAAGCTATCTTTCTCTACCTTGTCTTCCCCTAAAACTTCGTTCTTCACCAAGCTATCTTTCTCTACCTTGTCTTCCCCCAAAACTTCGTTCTTCACCAAGCTATCTTTCTCTACCTTGTCTTCCCCCAAAACTTCGTTCTTCACCAAGCTATCTTTCTCTACCTTGTCTTCCCTCAAAACGTCGTTCTTCACCAAGCTATCTTTCTCTACCTTGTCTTCCCCCAAAACTTCGTTCTTCACCAAGCTATCTTTCTCTACCTCGTCTTCCCTCAAAACTTCGTTCTTCACCAAGCTATCTTTCTCTACCTTGTCTTCCCACAAAACGTCATTCTTCACCAAGCTATCTTTCTCTAACTTGTCTTCCCTCAAAACGTCGTTCTTCACCAAGCTATCTTTCTCTACCTTGTCTTCCCCCAAAACTTCGTTCTTCACCAAGCTATCTTTCTCTACCTTGTCTTCCCCCAAAACTTCGTTCTTCGCAAGCTATCTTTCTCTACCTTGTCTTCCCCCAAAACTTCGTTCTTCAGCAAGCTATCTTTCTCTACCTTGTCTTCCCACAAAACGTCGTTCTTCACCAAGCTATCTTTCTCTACCTTGTCTTCCCTCAAAACGTCGTGCTTCACCAAGCTATCTTTCTCTACCTTGTCTTCCCTCAAAACATCGTTCTTCACCAAGCTATCTTTCTCTACCTTGTCTTCTCCCAAAACTTCGTTATTCACCAAGCTATCTTTCTCTACCTTGTCTTCCATCAAAACTTCGTTCTTCACCAAGCTATCTTTCACTACCTTGTCTTCCCCCAAAACTTCGTTCTTCACCAAGCTATCTTTCTCTACCTTGTCTTCCCCCAAAACTTCGTTCTTCACCAAGCTATCTTTCTCTACCTTGTCTTCCCTCAAAACTTCGTTCTTCACCAAGCTATCTTTCTCTACCTTGTCTTCCCCCAAAACTTCGTTCTTCACCAAGCTATCTTTCTCTACCTTGTCTTCTCCCAAAACTTCGTTATTCACCAAGCTATCTTTCTCTACCTTGTCTTCCATCAAAACTTCGTTCTTCACCAAGCTATCTTTCTCTACCTTGCCTTCCCCCAAAACTTCGTTCTTCACCAAGTCATCTTTCTCTACCTTGTCATCCCTCAAAACTTTGTTCTTCACCAATCTATCTTTCTCTACCTTGTCTTCCCCCAAAACTTCGTTCTTCACCAAGCTATCTTTCTCTAGCTTGTCTTCACACAAAACTTCGTTCTTCACCAAGCTATCTTTCTCTACCTTGTCTTCCCACAAAACGTCATTCTTCACCAAGCTATCTTTCTCTACCTTGTCTTCCGTCAAAACTTCGTTCTTCACCAAGATATCTTTCTCTACCTTGTCTCCTCCCAAAACTTCGTTCTTCACCAAGCTATCTTTCTCTACCTTGTCTTCCCTCAGAACTTCGTTCTTCACCAAGCTATCTTTCTCTACCTTGTCTTCCCCCAAAACTTCGTTCTTCACCAAGCTATCTTTCTCTACATTGTCTTCCCCAAAACTTCGTTCTTCACCAAGCTATCTTTCACGACCTTGTCTTCCCTCAAAACGTCGTTCTTCACCAAGCTATCTTTCTCTACCTTGTCTTCCCCCAAACTTCGTTCTTCACCAAGCTATCTTTCTCTACCTTGTCTTCCCCCAAAACTTCGTTCTTCACCAAGCTATCTTTCTCTACCTCGTCTTCCCTCAAAACTTTGTTCTTCACCAAGCTATCTTTCTCTACCTTGTCTTCCCCCAAAACTTCGTTCTTCACCAAGCTATCTTTCTCTACATTGTCTTCCCCAAAACTTCGTTCTTCACCAAGCTATCTTTCACGACCTTGTCTTCCCTCAAAACTTCGTTCTTCACCAAGCTATCTTTCTCTACCTTGTCTTCCCCTAAAACTTCGTTCTTCACCAAGCTATCTTTCTCTACCTTGTCTTCCCCCAAAACTTCGTTCTTCACCAAGCTATCTTTCTCTACCTTGTCTTCCCCCAAAACTTCGTTCTTCACCAAGCTATCTTTCTCTACCTTGTCTTCCCTCAAAACATCGTTCTTCACCAAGCTATCTTTCTCTACCTTGTCTTCTCCCAAAACTTCGTTATTCACCAAGCTATCTTTCTCTACCTTGTCTTCCCTCAAAACTTCGTTCTTCACCAAGCTATCTTTCACTACCTTGTCTTCCCCCAAAACTTCGTTCTTCACCAAGCTATCTTTCTCTACCTTGTCTTCCCCCAAAACTTCGTTCTTCACCAAGCTATCTTTCTCTACCTTGTCTTCCCTCAAAACTTTGTTCTTCACCAAGCTATCTTTCTCTACCTTGTCTTCCCCCAAAACTTCGTTCTTCACCAAGCTATCTTTCTCTACCTTGTCTTCTCCCAAAACTTCGTTATTCACCAAGCTATCTTTCTCTACCTTGTCTTCCATCAAAACTTCGTTCTTCACCAAGCTATCTTTCTCTACCTTGTCTTCCCCCAAAACTTCGTTCTTCACCAAGCTATCTTTCTCTACATTGTCTTCCCCAAAACTTCGTTCTTAACCAAGCTATCTTTCACGACCTTGTCTTCCCTCAAAACGTCGTTCTTCACCAAGCTATCTTTCTCTCCTTTGTCTTCCCCCAAAACTTCGTTCTTCACCAAGCTATCTTTCTCTACCTTGTCTTCCCCCAAAACTTCGTTCTTCACCAAGCTATCTTTCTCTACCTCGTCTTCCCTCAAAACTTCGTTCTTCACTAAGCTATCTTTCTCTACCTTGTCTTCCCCTAAAACTTCGTTCTTCACCAAGCTATCTTTCTCTACCTTGTCTTCCCCCAAAACTTCGTTCTTCACCAAGCTATCTTTCTCTACCTTGTCTTCCCCCAAAACTTCGTTCTTCACCAAGCTATCTTTCTCTACCTTGTCTTCCCTCAAAACGTCGTTCTTCACCAAGCTATCTTTCTCTACCTTGTCTTCCCCCAAAACTTCGTTCTTCACCAAGCTATCTTTCTCTACCTCGTCTTCCCTCAAAACTTCGTTCTTCACCAAGCTATCTTTCTCTACCTTGTCTTCCCACAAAACGTCATTCTTCACCAAGCTATCTTTCTCTAACTTGTCTTCCCTCAAAACGTCGTTCTTCACCAAGCTATCTTTCTCTACCTTGTCTTCCCCCAAAACTTCGTTCTTCACCAAGCTATCTTTCTCTACCTTGTCTTCCCCCAAAACTTCGTTCTTCGCAAGCTATCTTTCTCTACCTTGTCTTCCCCCAAAACTTCGTTCTTCAGCAAGCTATCTTTCTCTACCTTGTCTTCCCACAAAACGTCGTTCTTCACCAAGCTATCTTTCTCTACCTTGTCTTCCCTCAAAACGTCGTGCTTCACCAAGCTATCTTTCTCTACCTTGTCTTCCCTCAAAACATCGTTCTTCACCAAGCTATCTTTCTCTACCTTGTCTTCTCCCAAAACTTCGTTATTCACCAAGCTATCTTTCTCTACCTTGTCTTCCATCAAAACTTCGTTCTTCACCAAGCTATCTTTCACTACCTTGTCTTCCCCCAAAACTTCGTTCTTCACCAAGCTATCTTTCTCTACCTTGTCTTCCCCCAAAACTTCGTTCTTCACCAAGCTATCTTTCTCTACCTTGTCTTCCCTCAAAACTTCGTTCTTCACCAAGCTATCTTTCTCTACCTTGTCTTCCCCCAAAACTTCGTTCTTCACCAAGCTATCTTTCTCTACCTTGTCTTCTCCCAAAACTTCGTTATTCACCAAGCTATCTTTCTCTACCTTGTCTTCCATCAAAACTTCGTTCTTCACCAAGCTATCTTTCTCTACCTTGCCTTCCCCCAAAACTTCGTTCTTCACCAAGTCATCTTTCTCTACCTTGTCATCCCTCAAAACTTTGTTCTTCACCAATCTATCTTTCTCTACCTTGTCTTCCCCCAAAACTTCGTTCTTCACCAAGCTATCTTTCTCTAGCTTGTCTTCACACAAAACTTCGTTCTTCACCAAGCTATCTTTCTCTACCTTGTCTTCCCACAAAACGTCATTCTTCACCAAGCTATCTTTCTCTACCTTGTCTTCCGTCAAAACTTCGTTCTTCACCAAGATATCTTTCTCTACCTTGTCTCCTCCCAAAACTTCGTTCTTCACCAAGCTATCTTTCTCTACCTTGTCTTCCCTCAGAACTTCGTTCTTCACCAAGCTATCTTTCTCTACCTTGTCTTCCCCCAAAACTTCGTTCTTCACCAAGCTATCTTTCTCTACATTGTCTTCCCCAAAACTTCGTTCTTCACCAAGCTATCTTTCACGACCTTGTCTTCCCTCAAAACGTCGTTCTTCACCAAGCTATCTTTCTCTACCTTGTCTTCCCCCAAACTTCGTTCTTCACCAAGCTATCTTTCTCTACCTTGTCTTCCCCCAAAACTTCGTTCTTCACCAAGCTATCTTTCTCTACCTCGTCTTCCCTCAAAACTTTGTTCTTCACCAAGCTATCTTTCTCTACCTTGTCTTCCCCCAAAACTTCGTTCTTCACCAAGCTATCTTTCTCTACATTGTCTTCCCCAAAACTTCGTTCTTCACCAAGCTATCTTTCACGACCTTGTCTTCCCTCAAAACGTCGTTCTTCACCAAGCTATCTTTCTCTACCTTGTCTTCCCCCAAACTTCGTTCTTCACCAAGCTATCTTTCTCTACCTTGTCTTCCCCCAAAACTTCGTTCTTCACCAAGCTATCTTTCTCTACCTCGTCTTCCCTCAAAACTTTGTTCTTCACCAAGCTATCTTTCTCTACCTTGTCTTCCCCCAAAACTTCGTTCTTCACCAAGCTATCTTTCTCTACCTTGTCTTCCCTCAAAACGTCGTTCTTCACCAAGCTATCTTTCTCTACCTTGTCTTCCCCCAAAACTTCGTTCTTCACCAAGCTATCTTTCTCTACCTTGTCTTCCCCCAAAACTTCGTTCTTCACCAAGCTATCTTTCTCTACCTCGTCTTCCCTCAAAACTTCGTTCTTCACCAAGCTATCTTTCTCTACCTTGTCTTCCCCCAAAACTTCGTTCTTCACCAAGTCATCTTTCTCTACCTTGTCTTCCCACAAAACGTCATTCTTCACCAAGCTATCTTTCTCTACCTTGTCTTCCCCCAAACTTCGTTCTTCACCAAGCTATCTTTCTCTACCTTGTCTTCCCCCAAAACTTCGTTCTTCACCAAGCTATCTTTCTCTACCTCGTCTTCCCTCAAAACTTTGTTCTTCACCAAGCTATCTTTCTCTACCTCGTCTTCCCTCAAAACTTCGTTCTTCACCAAGCTATCTTTCTCTACCTTGTCTTCCCCTAAAACTTCGTTCTTCACCAAGCTATCTTTCTCTACCTTGTCTTCCCCCAAAACTTCGTACTTCACCAAGCTATCTTTCTCTACCTTGTCTTCCCCCAAAACTTCGTTCTTCACCAAGCTATCTTTCTCTACCTTGTCTTCCCTCAAAACGTCGTTCTTCACCAAGCTATCTTTCTCTACCTTGTCTTCCCCCAAAACTTCGTTCTTCACCAAGCTATCTTTCTCTACCTCGTCTTCCATCAAAACTTCGTTCTTCACCAAGCTATCTTTCTCTACCTTGTCTTCCCACAAAACGTCATTCTCCACCAAGCTATCTTTCTCTAACTTGTCTTCCCTCAAAACGTCGTTCTTCACCAAGCTATCTTTCTCTACCTTGTCTTCCCCCAAAACTTCGTTCTTCACCAAGTTATCTTTCTCTACCTTGTCTTCCCCCAAAACTTCGTTCTTCGCAAGCTATCTTTCTCTACCTTGTCTTCCCCCAAAACTTCGTTCTTCAGCAAGCTATCTTTCTCTACCTTGTCTTCCCACAAAACGTCGTTCTTCACCAAGCTATCTTTCTCTACCTTGTCTTCCCTCAAAACGTCGTTCTTCACCAAGCTATCTTTCTCTACCTTGTCTTCCCTCAAAACATCGTTCTTCACCAAGCTATCTTTCTCTACCTTGTCTTCTCCCAAAACTTCGTTATTCACCAAGCTATCTTTCTCTACCTTGTCTTCCCTCAAAACTTCGTTCTTCACCAAGCTATCTTTCTCTACCTTGTCTTCCCCCAAAACTTCGTTCTTCACCAAGCTATCTTTCTCTACCTCGTCTTCACTCAAAACTTTGTTCTTCACCAAGCTATCTTTCTCTACCTTGTCTTCCCCCAAAACTTCGTTCTTCACCAAGCTATCTTTCTCTACCTTGTCTTCCCCCAAAACTTCGTTCTTCACCAAGCTATCTTTCTCTACCTTGTCTTCCCTCAAAACGTCGTTCTTCACCAAGCTATCTTTCTCTACCTTGTCTTCCCCCAAAACTTCGTTCTTCACCAAGCTATCTTTCTCTACCTTGTCTTCCCCCAAAACTTCGTTCTTCACCAAGCTATCTTTCTCTACCTCGTCTTCCCTCAAAACTTCGTTCTTCACCAAGCTATCTTTCTCTACCTTGTCTTCCCCCAAAATTCGTTCTTCACCAAGTCATCTTTCTCTACCTTGTCTCCCACAAAACGTCATTCTTCACCAAGCTATCTTTCTCTACCTTGTCTTCCCCCAAACTTCGTTCTTCACCAAGCTATCTTTCTCTACCTTGTCTTCCCCCAAAACTTCGTTCTTCACCAAGCTATCTTTCTCTACCTCGTCTTCCCTCAAAACTTTGTTCTTCACCAAGCTATCTTTCTCTACCTCGTCTTCCCTCAAAACTTCGTTCTTCACCAAGCTATCTTTCTCTACCTTGTCTTCCCCTAAAACTTCGTTCTTCACCAAGCTATCTTTCTCTACCTTGTCTTCCCCCAAAACTTCGTTCTTCACCAAGCTATCTTTCTCTACCTTGTCTTCCCCCAAAACTTCGTTCTTCACCAAGCTATCTTTCTCTACCTCGTCTTCCCTCAAAACTTCGTTCTTCACCAAGCTATCTTTCTCTACCTTGTCTTCCCACAAAACGTCATTCTTCACCAAGCTATCTTTCTCTAACTTGTCTTCCCTCAAAACGTCGTTCTTCACCAAGCTATCTTTCTCTACCTTGTCTTCCCCCAAAACTTCGTTCTTCACCAAGCTATCTTTCTCTACCTTGTCTTCCCCCAAAACTTCGTTCTTCGCAAGCTATCTTTCTCTACCTTGTCTTCCCCCAAAACTTCGTTCTTCAGCAAGCTATCTTTCTCTACCTTGTCTTCCCACAAAACGTCGTTCTTCACCAAGCTATCTTTCTCTACCTTGTCTTCCCTCAAAACGTCGTTCTTCACCAAGCTATCTTTCTCTACCTTGTCTTCCCTCAAAACATCGTTCTTCACCAAGCTATCTTTCTCTACCTTGTCTTCTCCCAAAACTTCGTTATTCACCAAGCTATCTTTCTCTACCTTGTCTTCCCTCAAAACTTCGTTCTTCACCAAGCTATCTTCCTCTACCTTGTCTTCCCCCAAAACGTCGTTCTTCACCAAGCTATCTTTCTCTACCTTGTCTTCCCCCAAAACTTCGTTCTTCACCAAGCTATCTTTCTCTAGCTTGTCTTCACACAAAACTTCGTTCTTCACCAAGCTATCTTTCTCTACCTTGTCTTCCCACAAAACGTCATTCTTCAC
>CAXHJY010000713.1:0-17500 GCA_964016885.1 Eledone cirrhosa
TGAGGGAGTGGATAGGGTGTGTGTTTAGGGGAGTGGATAGGGTGTGTGTTGAGGGGAGTGGATAGGGTGTGTGTTGAGGGAGTGGATAGGGTGCTGTGTTAGGGGAGTGGATAGGGTGTGTGTTGAGGGAGTGGATAGGGTGTGTGTTTAGGGGAGTGGATAGGGTGTGTGTTGAGGGGAGTGGATAGGGTGTGTGTTGAGGGGAGTGGATAGGTGTGTGTTGAGGGGAGTGGATAAGGGTGTGTGTTGAGGGGAGTGGATAGGGTGTGTGTTGAGGGGAGTGGATAGGGTGTGTGTTGAGGGGAGTGGATAGGGTGTGTGTTGAGGGGAGTGGATAGGGTGTGTGTTGAGGGGAGTGGATAGGGTGTGTGTTTAGGGGAGTGGATAGGGTGTGTGTTGAGGGGAGTGGATAGGGTGTGTGTTTAGGGGAGTGGATAGGGTGTGTGTTGAGGGGAGTGGATAGGGTGTGTGTTGAGGGGAGTGGATAGGGTGTGTGTTTAGGGGAGTGGATAGGGTGTGTGTTGAGGGGAGTGGATAGGGTGTGTGTTTAGGGGAGTGGATAGGGTGTGTGTTGAGGGGAGTGGATAGGGTGTGTGTTTAGGGGAGTGGATAGGGTGTGTGTTGAGGGGAGTGGATAGGGTGTGTGTTTAGGGGAGTGGATAGGTGTGTGTTGAGGGGAGTGGATAGGGTGTGTGTTTAGGGGAGTGGATAGGGTGTGTGTTGAGGGGAGTGGATAGGGTGTGTGTTGAGGGGAGTGGATAGGGTGTGTGTTTAGGGGAGTGGATAGGGTGTGTGTTGAGGGGAGTGGATAGGGTGTGTGTTTAGGGGAGTGGATAGGGTGTGTTGAGGGGAGTGGATAGGGTGTGTGTTTAGGGGAGTGGATAGGGTGTGTGTTGAGGGGAGTGGATAGGGTGTGTGTTTAGGGGAGTGGATAGGGTGTGTGTTGAGGGGAGTGGATAGGGTGTGTGTTTAGGGGAGTGGATAGGGTGTGTGTTTAGGGGAGTGGATAGGGTGTGTGTTGAGGGGAGTGGATAGGGTGTGTGTTTAGGGGAGTGGATAGGGTGTGTGTTGAGGGGAGTGGATAGGGTGTGTGTTTAGGGGAGTGGATAGGGTGTGTGTTGAGGGAGTGGATAGGGTGTGTGTTTAGGGGAGTGGATAGGGTGTGTGTTTAGGGGAGTGGATAGGGTGTGTGTTGAGGGGAGTGGATAGGGTGTGTGTTTAGGGGAGTGGATAGGGTGTGTGTTGAGGGGAGTGGATAGGGTGTGTGTTTAGGGGAGTGGATAGGGTGTGTGTTGAGGGGAGTGGATAGGGTGTGTGTTTAGGGGAGTGGATAGGGTGTGTGTTGAGGGGAGTGGATAGGGTGTGTGTTGAGGGGAGTGGATAGGGTGTGTGTTTAGGGGAGTGGATAGGGTGTGTGTTGAGGGGAGTGGATAGGGTGTGTGTTTAGGGGAGTGGATAGGGTGTGTTGAGGGGAGTGGATAGGGTGTGTGTTTAGGGGAGTGGATAGGGTGTGTGTTGAGGGGAGTGGATAGGGTGTGTGTTGAGGGGAGTGGATAGGGTGTGTGTTTAGGGGAGTGGATAGGGTGTGTGTTGAGGGGAGTGGATAGGGTGTGTGTTGAGGGGAGTGGATAGGGTGTGTGTTGAGGGGAGTGGATAGGGTGTGTGTTTAGGGGAGTGGATAGGGTGTGTGTTGAGGGGAGTGGATAGGGTGTGTGTTGAGGGGAGTGGATAGGGTGTGTGTTTAGGGGAGTGGATAGGGTGTGTGTTGAGGGGAGTGGATAGGGTGTGTGTTTAGGGGAGTGGATAGGGTGTGTGTTTAGGGGAGTGGATAGGGTGTGTGTTTAGGGGAGTGGATAGGGTGTGTGTTGAGGGGAGTGGATAGGGTGTGTGTTGAGGGGAGTGGATAGGGTGTGTGTTGAGGGGAGTGGATAGGGTGTGTGTTTAGGGGAGTGGATAGGGTGTGTGTTGAGGGGAGTGGATAGGGTGTGTGTTTAGGGGAGTGGATAGGGTGTGTGTTGAGGGGAGTGGATAGGGTGTGTGTTTAGGGGAGTGGATAGGGTGTGTGTTTAGGGGAGTGGATAGGGTGTGTGTTGAGGGGAGTGGATAGGGTGTGTGTTAGGGGAGTGGATAGGGTGTGTGTTGAGGGGAGTGGATAGGGTGTGTGTTTAGGGGAGTGGATAGGGTGTGTGTTGAGGGGAGTGGATAGGGTGTGTGTTTAGGGGAGTGGATAGGGTGTGTGTTGAGGGGAGTGGATAGGGTGTGTGTTTAGGGGAGTGGATAGGGTGTGTGTTTAGGGAGTGGATAGGGTGTGTGTTGAGGGGAGTGGATAGGGTGTGTGTTTAGGGGAGTGGATAGGGTGTGTGTTGAGGGGAGTGGATAGGGTGTGTGTTTAGGGGAGTGGATAGGGTGTGTGTTGAGGGGAGTGGATAGGGTGTGTGTTTAGGGGAGTGGATAGGGTGTGTGTTGAGGGGAGTGGATAGGGTGTGTGTTGAGGGGAGTGGATAGGGTGTGTGTTGAGGGGAGTGGATAGGGTGTGTGTTGAGGGGAGTGGATAGGGTGTGTGTTGAGGGGAGTGGATAGGGTGTGTGTTTAGGGGAGTGGATAGGGTGTGTGTTGAGGGGAGTGGATAGGGTGTGTGTTTAGGGGAGTGGATAGGGTGTGTGTTGAGGGGAGTGGATAGGGTGTGTGTTTAGGGGAGTGGATAGGGTGTGTGTTTAGGGGAGTGGATAGGGTGTGTGTTGAGGGGAGTGGATAGGGTGTGTGTTTAGGGGAGTGGATAGGGTGTGTGTTGAGGGGAGTGGATAGGGTGTGTGTTGAGGGGAGTGGATAGGGTGTGTGTTTAGGGGAGTGGATAGGGTGTGTGTTGAGGGGAGTGGATAGGGTGTGTGTTTAGGGGAGTGGATAGGGTGTGTGTTGAGGGGAGTGGATAGGGTGTGTGTTTAGGGGAGTGGATAGGGTGTGTGTTTAGGGGAGTGGATAGGGTGTGTGTTTAGGGGAGTGGATAGGGTGTGTGTTTAGGGGAGTGGATAGGGTGTGTGTTTAGGGGAGTGGATAGGGTGTGTGTTGAGGGGAGTGGATAGGGTGTGTGTTGAGGGGAGTGGATAGGGTGTGTGTTTAGGGGAGTGGATAGGGTGTGTGTTGAGGGGAGTGGATAGGGTGTGTGTTTAGGGGAGTGGATAGGGTGTGTGTTGAGGGGAGTGGATAGGGTGTGTGTTTAGGGGAGTGGATAGGGTGTGTGTTTAGGGGAGTGGATAGGGTGTGTGTTGAGGGGAGTGGATAGGGTGTGTGTTTAGGGGAGTGGATAGGGTGTGTGTTGAGGGGAGTGGATAGGGTGTGTGTTTAGGGGAGTGGATAGGGTGTGTGTTGAGGGGAGGGATAGGGTGTGTGTTGAGGGGAGTGGATAGGGTGTGTGTTTAGGGGAGTGGATAGGGTGTGTGTTTAGGGGAGTGGATAGGGTGTGTGTTTAGGGGAGTGGATAGGGTGTGTGTTGAGGGGAGTGGATAGGGTGTGTGTTGAGGGGAGTGGATAGGGTGTGTGTTTAGGGGAGTGGATAGGGTGTGTGTTGAGGGGAGTGGATAGGGTGTGTGTTGAGGGGAGTGGATAGGGTGTGTGTTGAGGGGAGTGGATAGGGTGTGTGTTTAGGGGAGTGGATAGGGTGTGTGTTTAGGGGAGTGGATAGGGTGTGTGTTTAGGGGAGTGGATAGGGTGTGTGTTTAGGGGAGTGGATAGGGTGTGTGTTGAGGGGAGTGGATAGGGTGTGTGTTGAGGGGAGTGGATAGGGTGTGTGTTTAGGGGAGTGGATAGGGTGTGTGTTTAGGGGAGTGGATAGGGTGTGTGTTTAGGGGAGTGGATAGGGTGTGTGTTTAGGGGAGTGGATAGGGTGTGTGTTTAGGGGAGTGGATAGGGTGTGTGTTTAGGGGAGTGGATAGGGTGTGTGTTTAGGGGAGTGGATAGGGTGTGTGTTTAGGGGAGTGGATAGGGTGTGTGTTTAGGGGAGTGGATAGGGTGTGTGTTTAGGGGAGTGGATAGGGTGTGTGTTTAGGGGAGTGGATAGGGTGTGTGTTTAGGGGAGTGGATAGGGTGTGTGTTGAGGGGAGTGGATAGGGTGTGTGTTTAGGGGAGTGGATAGGGTGTGTGTTGAGGGGAGTGGATAGGGTGTGTGTTTAGGGGAGTGGATAGGGTGTGTGTTTAGGGGAGTGGATAGGGTGTGTGTTGAGGGGAGTGGATAGGGTGTGTGTTTAGGGGAGTGGATAGGGTGTGTGTTGAGGGGAGTGGATAGGGTGTGTGTTGAGGGAGTGGATAGGGTGTGTGTTTAGGGGAGTGGATAGGGTGTGTGTTTAGGGGAGTGGATAGGGTGTGTGTTTAGGGGAGTGGATAGGGTGTGTGTTGAGGGGAGTGGATAGGGTGTGTGTTTAGGGGAGTGGATAGGGTGTGTGTTTAGGGGAGTGGATAGGGTGTGTGTTGAGGGGAGTGGATAGGGTGTGTGTTGAGGGGAGTGGATAGGGTGTGTGTTTAGGGGAGTGGATAGGGTGTGTGTTTAGGGGAGTGGATAGGGTGTGTGTTTAGGGGAGTGGATAGGGTGTGTGTTTAGGGGAGTGGATAGGGTGTGTGTTTAGGGGAGTGGATAGGGTGTGTGTTTAGGGGAGGGATAGGGTGTGTGTTTAGGGGAGTGGATAGGGTGTGTGTTTAGGGGAGTGGATAGGGTGTGTGTTGAGGGGAGTGGATAGGGTGTGTGTTTAGGGGAGTGGATAGGGTGTGTGTTTAGGGGAGGGATAGGGTGTGTGTTTAGGGGAGTGGATAGGGTGTGTGTTTAGGGGAGTGGATAGGGTGTGTGTTGAGGGGAGTGGATAGGGTGTGTGTTTAGGGGAGTGGATAGGGTGTGTGTTTAGGGGAGTGGATAGGGTGTGTGTTTAGGGGAGTGGATAGGGTGTGTGTTTAGGGGAGTGGATAGGGTGTGTGTTGAGGGGGGGGAGTGGATAGGGTGTGTGTTTAGGGGAGTGGATAGGGTGTGTGTTTAGGGGAGTGGATAGGGTGTGTGTTTAGGGGAGTGGATAGGGTGTGTGTTTAGGGGAGTGGATAGGGTGTGTGTTTAGGGGAGTGGATAGGGTGTGTGTTTAGGGGAGGGATAGGGTGTGTGTTTAGGGGAGTGGATAGGGTGTGTGTTTAGGGGAGTGGATAGGGTGTGTGTTTAGGGGAGTGGATAGGGTGTGTGTTTAGGGGAGTGGATAGGGTGTGTGTTTAGGGGAGTGGATAGGGTGTGTGTTTAGGGGAGGGATAGGGTGTGTGTTTAGGGGAGTGGATAGGGTGTGTGTTTAGGGGATGGATAGGGTGTGTGTTTAGGGGAGTGGATAGGGTGTGTGTTTAGGGGAGTGGATAGGGTGTGTGTTTAGGGGAGTGGATAGGGTGTGTGTTGAGGGGAGTGGATAGGGTGTGTGTTTAGGGGAGGGATAGGGTGTGTGTTTAGGGGAGTGGATAGGGTGTGTGTTTAGGGGAGTGGATAGGGTGTGTGTTTAGGGGAGTGGATAGGGTGTGTGTTTAGGGGAGTGGATAGGGTGTGTGTTTAGGGGAGGGATAGGGTGTGTGTTTAGGGGAGTGGATAGGGTGTGTGTTTAGGGGAGTGGATAGGGTGTGTGTTTAGGGGAGGGATAGGGTGTGTGTTTAGGGGAGTGGATAGGGTGTGTGTTTAGGGGAGTGGATAGGGTGTGTGTTGAGGGGAGTGGATAGGGTGTGTGTTGAGGGGAGTGGATAGGGTGTGTGTTTAGGGGAGTGGATAGGGTGTGTGTTTAGGGGAGGGATAGGGTGTGTGTTTAGGGGAGTGGATAGGGTGTGTGTTTAGGGGAGTGGATAGGGTGTGTGTTTAGGGGAGTGGATAGGGTGTGTGTTTAGGGGAGTGGATAGGGTGTGTGTTGAGGGGAGTGGATAGGGTGTGTGTTTAGGGGAGTGGATAGGGTGTGTGTTTAGGGGAGTGGATAGGGTGTGTGTTGAGGGGAGTGGATAGGGTGTGTGTTGAGGGGAGTGGATAGGGTGTGTGTTTAGGGGAGTGGATAGGGTGTGTGTTGAGGGGAGTGGATAGGGTGTGTGTTTAGGGGAGTGGATAGGGTGTGTGTTGAGGGGAGTGGATAGGGTGTGTGTTGAGGGGAGTGGATAGGGTGTGTGTTTAGGGGAGTGGATAGGGTGTGTGTTTAGGGGAGTGGATAGGGTGTGTGTTGAGGGGAGTGGATAGGGTGTGTGTTGAGGGGAGTGGATAGGGTGTGTGTTTAGGGGAGTGGATAGGGTGTGTGTTGAGGGGAGTGGATAGGGTGTGTGTTTAGGGGAGTGGATAGGGTGTGTGTTGAGGGGAGTGGATAGGGTGTGTGTTTAGGGGAGTGGATAGGGTGTGTGTTTAGGGGAGTGGATAGGGTGTGTGTTTAGGGGAGTGGATAGGGTGTGTGTTGAGGGGAGTGGATAGGGTGTGTGTTGAGGGGAGTGGATAGGGTGTGTGTTTAGGGGAGTGGATAGGGTGTGTGTTGAGGGGAGTGGATAGGGTGTGTGTTTAGGGGAGTGGATAGGGTGTGTGTTGAGGGGAGTGGATAGGGTGTGTGTTGAGGGGAGTGGATAGGGTGTGTGTTTAGGGGAGGGATAGGGTGTGTGTTTAGGGGAGTGGATAGGGTGTGTGTTTAGGGGAGTGGATAGGGTGTGTGTTTAGGGGAGTGGATAGGGTGTGTGTTTAGGGGAGTGGATAGGGTGTGTGTTTAGGGGAGGGATAGGGTGTGTGTTTAGGGGAGTGGATAGGGTGTGTGTTGAGGGGAGTGGATAGGGTGTGTGTTTAGGGGAGGGATAGGGTGTGTGTTTAGGGGAGGGATAGGGTGTGTGTTTAGGGGAGTGGATAGGGTGTGTGTTGAGGGGAGTGGATAGGGTGTGTGTTTAGGGGAGTGGATAGGGTGTGTGTTTAGGGGAGTGGATAGGGTGTGTGTTGAGGGGAGTGGATAGGGTGTGTGTTTAGGGGAGTGGATAGGGTGTGTGTTGAGGGGAGTGGATAGGGTGTGTGTTGAGGGGAGTGGATAGGGTGTGTGTTTAGGGGAGTGGATAGGGTGTGTGTTTAGGGGAGTGGATAGGGTGTGTGTTGAGGGGAGTGGATAGGGTGTGTGTTGAGGGGAGTGGATAGGGTGTGTGTTTAGGGGAGTGGATAGGGTGTGTGTTTAGGGGAGTGGATAGGGTGTGTGTTTAGGGGAGTGGATAGGGTGTGTGTTGAGGGGAGTGGATAGGGTGTGTGTTTAGGGGAGTGGATAGGGTGTGTGTTTAGGGGAGTGGATAGGGTGTGTGTTTAGGGGAGTGGATAGGGTGTGTGTTTAGGGGAGTGGATAGGGTGTGTGTTGAGGGGAGTGGATAGGGTGTGTGTTTAGGGGAGGGATAGGGTGTGTGTTTAGGGGAGTGGATAGGGTGTGTGTTTAGGGGAGTGGATAGGGTGTGTGTTGAGGGGAGTGGATAGGGTGTGTGTTTAGGGGAGTGGATAGGGTGTGTGTTTAGGGGAGGGATAGGGTGTGTGTTTAGGGGAGTGGATAGGGTGTGTGTTTAGGGGAGTGGATAGGGTGTGTGTTTAGGGGAGTGGATAGGGTGTGTGTTTAGGGGAGGGATAGGGTGTGTGTTTAGGGGAGTGGATAGGGTGTGTGTTTAGGGGAGTGGATAGGGTGTGTGTTTAGGGGAGTGGATAGGGTGTGTGTTTAGGGGAGTGGATAGGGTGTGTGTTTAGGGGAGTGGATAGGGTGTGTGTTTAGGGGAGTGGATAGGGTGTGTGTTTAGGGGAGTGGATAGGGTGTGTGTTTAGGGGAGTGGATAGGGTGTGTGTTTAGGGGAGTGGATAGGGTGTGTGTTTAGGGGAGTGGATAGGGTGTGTGTTTAGGGGAGTGGATAGGGTGTGTGTTTAGGGGAGTGGATAGGGTGTGTGTTTAGGGGAGTGGATAGGGTGTGTGTTTAGGGGAGTGGATAGGGTGTGTGTTTAGGGGAGTGGATAGGGTGTGTGTTTAGGGGAGTGGATAGGGTGTGTGTTTAGGGGAGTGGATAGGGTGTGTGTTTAGGGGAGTGGATAGGGTGTGTGTTTAGGGGAGTGGATAGGGTGTGTGTTTAGGGGAGTGGATAGGGTGTGTGTTTAGGGGAGGGATAGGGTGTGTGTTTAGGGGAGTGGATAGGGTGTGTGTTTAGGGGAGTGGATAGGGTGTGTGTTGAGGGGAGTGGATAGGGTGTGTGTTTAGGGGAGTGGATAGGGTGTGTGTTGAGGGGAGTGGATAGGGTGTGTGTTTAGGGGAGTGGATAGGGTGTGTGTTTAGGGGAGGGATAGGGTGTGTGTTTAGGGGAGGGATAGGGTGTGTGTTTAGGGGAGTGGATAGGGTGTGTGTTTAGGGGAGTGGATAGGGTGTGTGTTTAGGGGAGTGGATAGGGTGTGTGTTTAGGGGAGGGATAGGGTGTGTGTTTAGGGGAGTGGATAGGGTGTGTGTTTATGGGAGTGGATAGGGTGTGTGTTTAGGGAGGGATAGGGTGTGTGTTTAGGGGAGTGGATAGGGTGTGTGTTTAGGGGAGTGGATAGGGTGTGTGTTGAGGGGAGTGGATAGGGTGTGTGTTGAGGGGAGTGGATAGGGTGTGTGTTTAGGGGAGTGGATAGGGTGTGTGTTTAGGGGAGGGATAGGGTGTGTGTTTATGGGAGTGGATAGGGTGTGTGTTTAGGGGAGTGGATAGGGTGTGTGTTTAGGGGAGTGGATAGGGTGTGTGTTTAGGGGAGTGGATAGGGTGTGTGTTGAGGGGAGTGGATAGGGTGTGTGTTTAGGGGAGTGGATAGGGTGTGTGTTTAGGGGAGTGGATAGGGTGTGTGTTGAGGGGAGTGGATAGGGTGTGTGTTGAGGGGAGTGGATAGGGTGTGTGTTTAGGGGAGTGGATAGGGTGTGTGTTGAGGGGAGTGGATAGGGTGTGTGTTTAGGGGAGTGGATAGGGTGTGTGTTGAGGGGAGTGGATAGGGTGTGTGTTGAGGGGAGTGGATAGGGTGTGTGTTTAGGGGAGTGGATAGGGTGTGTGTTTAGGGGAGTGGATAGGGTGTGTGTTGAGGGGAGTGGATAGGGTGTGTGTTGAGGGGAGTGGATAGGGTGTGTGTTTAGGGGAGTGGATAGGGTGTGTGTTGAGGGGAGTGGATAGGGTGTGTGTTTAGGGGAGTGGATAGGGTGTGTGTTGAGGGGAGTGGATAGGGTGTGTGTTTAGGGGAGGGATAGGGTGTGTGTTTAGGGGAGGGATAGGGTGTGTGTTTAGGGGAGTGGATAGGGTGTGTGTTGAGGGGAGTGGATAGGGTGTGTGTTGAGGGGAGTGGATAGGGTGTGTGTTTAGGGGAGTGGATAGGGTGTGTGTTGAGGGGAGTGGATAGGGTGTGTGTTTAGGGGAGTGGATAGGGTGTGTGTTGAGGGGAGTGGATAGGGTGTGTGTTGAGGGGAGTGGATAGGGTGTGTGTTTAGGGGAGGGATAGGGTGTGTGTTTAGGGGAGGGATAGGGTGTGTGTTTAGGGGAGGGATAGGGTGTGTGTTTAGGGGAGTGGATAGGGTGTGTGTTTAGGGGAGTGGATAGGGTGTGTGTTTAGGGGAGGGATAGGGTGTGTGTTTAGGGGAGTGGATAGGGTGTGTGTTGAGGGGAGTGGATAGGGTGTGTGTTTAGGGGAGGGATAGGGTGTGTGTTTAGGGGAGGGATAGGGTGTGTGTTTAGGGGAGTGGATAGGGTGTGTGTTGAGGGGAGTGGATAGGGTGTGTGTTGAGGGGAGTGGATAGGGTGTGTGTTTAGGGGAGTGGATAGGGTGTGTGTTGAGGGGAGTGGATAGGGTGTGTGTTTAGGGGAGTGGATAGGGTGTGTGTTGAGGGGAGTGGATAGGGTGTGTGTTGAGGGGAGTGGATAGGGTGTGTGTTTAGGGGAGTGGATAGGGTGTGTGTTTAGGGGAGTGGATAGGGTGTGTGTTGAGGGGAGTGGATAGGGTGTGTGTTTAGGGGAGTGGATAGGGTGTGTGTTTAGGGGAGTGGATAGGGTGTGTGTTGAGGGGAGTGGATAGGGTGTGTGTTTAGGGGAGTGGATAGGGTGTGTGTTGAGGGGAGTGGATAGGGTGTGTGTTTAGGGGAGGGATAGGGTGTGTGTTTAGGGGAGGGATAGGGTGTGTGTTTAGGGGAGTGGATAGGGTGTGTGTTGAGGGGAGTGGATAGGGTGTGTGTTGAGGGGAGTGGATAGGGTGTGTGTTGAGGGGAGTGGATAGGGTGTGTGTTTAGGGGAGTGGATAGGGTGTGTGTTTAGGGGAGGGATAGGGTGTGTGTTTAGGGGAGGGATAGGGTGTGTGTTTAGGGGAGTGGATAGGGTGTGTGTTTAGGGGAGTGGATAGGGTGTGTGTTTATGGGAGTGGATAGGGTGTGTGTTTAGGGGAGGGATAGGGTGTGTGTTTAGGGGAGTGGATAGGGTGTGTGTTTAGGGGAGTGGATAGGGTGTGTGTTTAGGGGAGGGATAGGGTGTGTGTTTAGGGGAGTGGATAGGGTGTGTGTTGAGGGGAGTGGATAGGGTGTGTGTTGAGGGGAGTGGATAGGGTGTGTGTTGAGGGGAGTGGATAGGGTGTGTGTTTAGGGGAGTGGATAGGGTGTGTGTTTAGGGGAGGGATAGGGTGTGTGTTTAGGGGAGTGGATAGGGTGTGTGTTTAGGGGAGTGGATAGGGTGTGTGTTTAGGGGAGGGATAGGGTGTGTGTTTAGGGGAGTGGATAGGGTGTGTGTTTAGGGGAGGGATAGGGTGTGTGTTTAGGGGAGTGGATAGGGTGTGTGTTGAGGGGAGTGGATAGGGTGTGTGTTT
This sequence comes from Eledone cirrhosa, assembly GCA_964016885.1. Taxonomy (NCBI): domain Eukaryota; kingdom Metazoa; phylum Mollusca; class Cephalopoda; order Octopoda; family Eledonidae; genus Eledone; species Eledone cirrhosa. The sequence goes on from CAXHJY010000713.1 coordinate 10,829, forward strand.
AGGGGAGTGGATAGGGTGTGTGTTTAGGGGAGTGGATAGGGTGTGTGTTTAGGGGAGTGGATAGGGTGTGTGTTGAGGGGAGTGGATAGGGTGTGTGTTGAGGGGAGTGGATAGGGTGTGTGTTTAGGGGAGTGGATAGGGTGTGTGTTTAGGGGAGGGATAGGGTGTGTGTTTAGGGGAGTGGATAGGGTGTGTGTTTAGGGGAGGGATAGGGTGTGTGTTTAGGGGAGTGGATAGGGTGTGTGTTTAGGGGAGTGGATAGGGTGTGTGTTTAGGGGAGTGGATAGGGTGTGTGTTTGGGGGAGTGGATAGGGTGTGTGTTTAGGGGGGTGGATAGGGTGTGTGTTTAGGGGAGGGATAGGGTGTGTGTTTAGGGGAGTGGATAGGGTGTGTGTTTAGGGGAGGGATAGGGTGTGTGTTTAGGGGAGTGGATAGGGTGTGTGTTTAGGGGAGTGGATAGGGTGTGTGTTTAGGGGAGTGGATAGGGTGTGTGTTTAGGGGAGTGGATAGGGTGTGTGTTTGGGGGAGTGGATAGGGTGTGTGTTTAGGGGGGTGGATAGGGTGTGTGTTTAGGGGAGGGATAGGGTGTGTGTTTAGGGGAGTGGATAGGGTGTGTGTTTAGGGGAGGGATAGGGTGTGTGTTTAGGGGAGTGGATAGGGTGTGTGTTTAGGGGAGTGGATAGGGTGTGTGTTTAGGGGAGTGGATAGGGTGTGTGTTTAGGGGAGTGGATAGGGTGTGTGTTTGGGGGAGTGGATAGGGTGTGTGTTTAGGGGGGTGGATAGGGTGTGTGTTTAGGGGAGGGATAGGGTGTGTGTTTAGGGGAGTGGATAGGGTGTGTGTTTAGGGGAGGGATAGGGTGTGTGTTTAGGGGAGTGGATAGGGTGTGTGTTTAGGGGAGTGGATAGGGTGTGTGTTTAGGGGAGGGATAGGGTGTGTGTTTAGGGGAGTGGATAGGGTGTGTGTTTAGGGGAGGGATAGGGTGTGTGTTTAGGGGAGTGGATAGGGTGTGTGTTTAGGGGAGGGATAGGGTGTGTGTTTAGGGGAGTGGATAGGGTGTGTGTTTAGGGGAGTGGATAGGGTGTGTGTTGAGGGGAGTGGATAGGGTGTGTGTTTAGGGGAGTGGATAGGGTGTGTGTTTAGGGGAGTGGATAGGGTGTGTGTTTAGGGGAGTGGATAGGGTGTGTGTTGAGGGGAGTGGATAGGGTGTGTGTTTAGGGGAGTGGATAGGGTGTGTGTTTGGGGGAGTGGATAGGGTGTGTGTTTAGGGGGGTGGATAGGGTGTGTGTTTAGGGGGGTGGATAGGGTGTGTGTTTGGGGGAGTGGATAGGGTGTGTGTTTAGGGGAGTGGATAGGGTGTGTGTTTAGGGGAGTGGATAGGGTGTGTGTTTGGGGGAGTGGATAGGGTGTGTGTTTAGGGGGGTGGATAGGGTGTGTGTTTAGGGGAGTGGATAGGGTGTGTGTTTGGGGGAGTGGATAGGGTGTGTGTTTAGGGGAGTGGATAGGGTGTGTGTTTAGGGGAGTGGATAGGGTGTGTGTTGAGGGGAGTGGATAGGGTGTGTGTTTAGGGGAGTGGATAGGGTGTGTGTTTAGGGGAGTGGATAGGGTGTGTGTTTGGGGGAGTGGATAGGGTGTGTGTTTAGGGGGGTGGATAGGGTGTGTGTTTAGGGGGGTGGATAGGGTGTGTGTTTGGGGGAGTAGATGGGGTGGAATGAATTCACAGAAGAACATTAGGTGTGGTTCCTAAATTGACAGACAGCCAAACAACAGGAAAGAAAGAACTGTGTAGGGTTTATCTGTTGAAGTGTTGACTGTCGGTTCTGTGATGAGCGGTATACACACACACACACACACACACACACACACACACACACACACACATATATATATATATATATATATATATATATATATACGTGCATACGTTCGTACGTACATATATTCATAAATATATACATATATACATACATACATACATATATACATACATATATGCACATATATGCATACATATATGTGTATGTGTGTATATATATACATATATATATATATATATATATATATATATAGAATTACAGTGGTGTAATGCTCCAGAGAAGAAATGGAAGTTTATGTAAGCTTGTCAGAGGGAATATGAGATTGAGAGTCAAGTAAACAGGAAACAACAACAACAATAACAAGAACAATAATGACATCAACAACAACAATAATAACGACAACAATAACAACTATAATGGCAGTAATAACAATAATAATAATTGTTTCTACTTTTGGCACAAGGCCAGCAATTACCCAGTGCATTACTGGTACTTTATTTTATCGACCCCGTAAGGGTGAAAGGCAAAGTTGACCTCGGCGGGATTTGAACTCAGAATGGCAAGGGCCGTAACTCTATGTGTCAAAGCATGGCGTCCGACCCTCTACCGATACTGCCAATCCACCGCCCCAACAATAATAACGACATCAACAATAACTATAACAACAACACAACAATATCGACAGCAATAATAAGGACAACAACAACAATACCAACAACAACATTGACAACAACAACCATAAAAACAATACCGATAACAACAACAACAACAATAGCAATGATAACAGCAACAGCAACAACAATAACAACAATAACAGCAACAACAACAACACCACCAACAATAGCAACAACACTAAAGACAAAAATCTCAACCGCGACAAGAAGGAAAACAGCAACAACAACGACAGTAAATAAGGTACTCAATACGTTAGTAAAGTGTATACAACAAATTTAATATAGAAATGGCTTCTACAGGACTAGAACTGTTTCATTCGAAGGATATATATATAAGTAGTAACATAACAGTTAGTTCACCATAGCGTCTCGGTATGGTGAACTAACTGTTGTGTTACTACTTCTACCAAACTCGTCCCATGGACTGAGTGCTCTATCACTACCGATATTACCTTCCAATGTTATACCTCTCTCTCTCTCTCTCTCTCTCTCTCTCTCTCTCTCTATATATATATATATATATATATATATATATATATATATATATATATATACTAATAGCCGTACTTGGTCTCACACAGGTTGCCTGAAGCTAAATATGAATTCACTATATTTTGGATAAATTGTTTTTTAAAAAGTTGTTGACAATCTTTAGTTGGACCAGACATTTTAATCCACTCAGTGTTGTTAGATCTCAAATATCCAGAAGATGGCTCAAGTTGAGCTTCAGAAAAATGCGAGAAATATACATATATATGAAACATAAAATAAATTGTGATATTTATATCTTTATTTATTTTCTTGCATTTTCCCCCGAAAAAAATTCTGAACTGAATTACATAAATTAATTTTCTTCTAATCAGTAAAATTTTCCAGTGACTGCTGTAATGCTCGGGGGCGATACAATGATTTTTTCAGTTTTTTTTTTAAAGTTAAGATGAAAAGATTGCAGTAAAATATCACGTAACATATGTATGATCTCTTTTGGAAAAGTGTGACAGTGTAATATTTCAGCTACCTTGGTGTAAAGCTAGCGTACAACTTGGAACATATATATATATATAAGACATATAACATGCATTCACTACTATATAATTGTTAGATAGACAGACAGACAGACAGACAGACAGACAGACAGATAGATAGATAGATAATAGACAGATATAGATAGATAGATAGATAGATATATAGATGATATAGGTAGATAATATAAAAACATAGATAGCTAGATAGATAAGAATAAGTATGCATCTTTGTGTGTATGGATAAATATTTGTGCGTGTGTATGAATGCATGTGTATGATTGTATGCACATTACTATATATATATATATATATACCCACACAAACACATACAACAGACACACACAAACACACACACACACAACCCTATATATACATAAAATACTGTCTTTCTGTACACTGCTGTCTCGATGGTGTTAAGTACCGAGGTTCTGCTACGCCCATTTCTGTAGACAGCAGCAGAAACAACCAGGTATGGCGGAGTGATCATATATATATACATACATATATATATATATATATATATATATATATATATATATACACATATATATATATATATATATATATATATATATATATATATATATATATATACCTCTATGGTTTGAGGGCATACATTTTACTATATATGGAATTGATTTTACCATAATCTCGCACTAATCCAGATGCCTTATATTTATTTCATATTTTCATTTAAATTTTCTTTCTACGTATTTATATATATGTATATGGTTATATATATATCTTTACATGTTTATATATTTGTGTATTTATCCATTTTTGTCGATTTTTTCATGTGTCGAGACAGGCGTGAAAAATGAAACGTTTGCGAGAGTGTTTTAAAAATAGGTGTATTAAAAAAATGGTTATCATATATATATATATATATATATATATATATATATATATATATATATATATATATATATATATACATACATATATATTATACACACACTACACACACACACACACACACACTCACACACACATATATATATATATATATATATATGTATATATATATATATGTATATATATATATATATATATATATATATATATATATATATATATATATATATATATATATATATATATATATATATATATATATATATACATATATATGTATATATATATGTATGTATATATATATATATATATATATATATATATATATACATATATATACATATATATATATATATATATATATATATATATATATATATATATATATATATATATATATATATATATATATATATGTGTGTGTGTGTGTGTGTGTAGTGTGTGTATAATATATATGTATGTATATATATGTATATATATATATATATATATATATATATATATATATACATATATATACATACATATATATTATACACACACTACACACACACACACACACACACATATATATATATATATATATATATATATATATATATATATATATATATATATATATATATATATATATATGTATATATATATATATGTATATATATGTATATATATATATATATATATATATATATATATATATATACATACATATATATTATACACACACTACACACACACACACACACACATATATATATATATATATATATATATATATATATATAAAGACATTTGTGTGTGTACGTATGTTTACATAATCCTCTGTATGAATCTTTATGTCTGTTTTAAGTCGCTGTACTGTCTATCTCTATCTCTCTACTGACTTCTATATCCCCCCCCCCCTCTCTCTCTCTCTCTCTCTCTCTCTCTCTCTCTCCCTTTCTCCCCCCTCTCTCTCTCAGTATGTTTGCCTGTCTGGTTGCTTTTGTGGAACGTGTGTGTATATACAGATATATTTATTGCCTGTTATCTACAATTCATTTATATCTATAATATATATATATATATAGTGGTGGAACACTGGAAGGTAATATCCGTAGTAGTAGAGCACTCAGTCCAAGGGACAAGTTAGGTAGAAGTAGTTACACAACAGTTAGTTCACCATACCGAGAACAATTGTTTCACCTGAGCGGTTCCTCAGCTCGGAATGGGCATGGTTATAGGAACAGGAAGGACAACCGTACGAACGCGCATGCGCAGAAACTCGGTCACTTCACAGAGGCAATACTAGACTGCGTGCAATAGGTGTTTGGCGACGTGTGGACAACGTGTGAAAAATTCACTCCTCGTGTTTAGGCAATCACTATTGCGAAATATCTTTAGAATAGTTATTCGTTCGTCAATACATAAGCCACACGTCGGATTTCCCCTTGCGTATGGCTTGGACTTACTAAGTCACGAGAAGTGCATTTTTCACACGTTGTCCACACGTCGCCAAACACCTATTGCATAACTACAATTGTGTACACATATTGTGTACGCTTCTTATCTTACTTTATTTACACTTCCTAAGTTCCTTACTATCTGAATACATTTGCTTTTACTTCCTATTATTTTGCTTGTTTCAAATTTCATTGAAATCCCTGACTACATCCTCAAGGATCCGGCTGGATCCTCAAACGAGAGCAACCGAGCTAAATGGATGTTATCTAACCATCTTACGCCTAGTCTACATCTGGCTGACTTGCCGTTTGGTTTTGACCGTAAAATTCGTCCGTAGTATCGGAGCTATAATTCGCAGAAGGAACGGCATATTTCCAGGTCAAACTAGTGTCGTCGTCGTCGTCGTCGTCGTCGACGACGGCGGCGGCGGCGGCGGCGACATCCTCTTATTCTTGAGAGAGTCATGGAGGAAGAGTCTTCAAACAACCCTTCTAACGGGTCCTGTCAGAAGCAACTATCTCCAATTGATTCGGTTGGATCCCCAAGCAAGACCAACCGAGCTCATAGATGTTATCTAACTATCTAACGCATGCTCTACATCTGGGTGACCGTAAAATTTATCCAGCGATTTTTCCTGAGACATTCTAACCACATGTCCGTAGTATCAGAGCTGTGATCTCTCAACTCGCAGAGGTTTCGGCTCTACCTAAAGCGACTCCCTGGTCTCCTAGCCTAAACTTTTAAAAGTTTTCTTGCACAATCTTTGCTCTGTAGAATGGGTAACAATCATGCATGAAAGGCACGGACTCCCTACTTCACACTGAAGGACCACAAATCCGACTTCGACCGCAAATCATCCA